>JAHBCN010016365.1:19638-144638 GCA_019359885.1 Listronotus oregonensis
CTTTTAGAGAACAAATAATTTTTATAGCAAATTAAATTTAGTTTACTGAAGTATTCTAATTTTATGTTGAATAATTATTAATATGGCATCTACATTGATATGGTCATGGGCTAACTCCGCTAACTCATAACATTCTTGTAGGCTTATTGTTATTGTTTTTGTGATAAGTTGGATAAAGAAACACAGAATTGTAATGAGTAAAGACATGTATAATATGCAGAAAATTTAACTTCAGTATATAATAACTAACAAATTATTGAAATGAATCCAACTAACATTTTATACATTTTAAATAATCACATAACTTATAACAAACATAATGACATATGAAATACTAATGAGATTTATGTAATTGCGATTTTCCACTGACAATAGTTCGTAGTTGTGGACTAATTTTACTTGTACCAATTATTAAAAGAGATTTAAGATGCTCATCAGTTAATTTCGATCTGTAAACATTTTTTGTGTACTTCATTTTGGAGAAGGTTTTCTCACACAAATAAGTAGTACCAAAAACAGAAAACAGACCACGAGCAAATTTATGCAAATTATCAAATTGTGTCAGTGGAAGACTCTTATAAAATTCCAACAAAGATGAGTTTTGATATTTGTTCTTAATTATACACTGCATTGTAGATCAATCATTTCCATTTAAAGTTCCGGGGCTAGGGTTTCAATGTCAGTATCAAAGGATTCTGAAAAATCTTATTTGATTCGCAATGGCATCAAAGTCCGAGAAACGAGTATCAAAATTTATCTTCAAAGCACTCAAAGTTTCGATTGCAAAATCGATAGGAAACTCAGTCTCAGTAGTGTGGCTGAATATTTCACATGTTTTAAAATGTGAAAACATTTACTTCGTAGTTGTGATTGAAACAGTCTCAATTTCTTCCGGAATGATTTGATATTAGTGTATAAATCAGGAAGATGCTGGTTTTCTCCTTGCAATCCCAAATTCAGTTCGTTCACATGTTTTGTCAAATCAACATAGAATGCTAACTTCCACAGCCATGCGTTGTTTTGTAATTCAGTAAGAGGGCGATGCTTTTCATTCAAAAAAATTTCGATCACTGCTCGAAGTTCAAAAAAGCGCTGAAGGACTTTCCCACAACTAAGCCAGCGTACGGCAGTATGATAAGGTAAGTCAGTTTCTCCAATCTCTTCAATAAATTGTCGGACTTGTCGGTGATTCAGCCCAAAAGATCTGATAAAATTAACAGTTGATATGACTGGTTTCAGAACGTCAGACATATCCAAACATTTTCCGCACAAAGACTGTTGATGAATGATACAATGTAAGACTAATGGTTTTGAACCACCGTCATTTTCTACAGCCTTTGACACAAGAGCGACCACTCCTTTATCTTTCCCACTCATGTTTTTGCCTCCATCAGTTGTAATACATTTCAAGTTTTTCCATCGAAGGTTCTTTTGATTAATAGCCATTTCAACTCCTTTAAAAATATCTGTACCAGTAGTTGTGCCATGAATACTATACATATCAAGAAGTTCTTCGTGCACTTCATAGCTTTTATCTACTCCTCGAATATAAATCAACACCTGAGCAATATCTGACACATCCGTTGACTCATCCAAGGCCAAAGAAAACCACTCAAAATGTCCATTTTTGTCGAACAGTTGAGAGGATATATTTTCAGCGATGTTTTCTACCCTTCGAGCCACAGTGTTTGCTGACATACTGACAGTTTTAATAAATTTACCTTTTCATGGCACATTTCTTCGGCTACTGCAATTATGCATTCTTTGATCATTTCTCCATCGGTGAATGGTTTTCCACGTTTTGCAATTTCAAGAGCCACACGAAAGCTGGCACGAGTTGCAGCCTCTTGTTCAGTTTTGAGTTTTGTAAATGAAGATTGCTGCAATTTCAATCCGCGCTGCATAGCTTCGAATTTTTCTGTCCGCAAACTTCCTGTATATTTTGAGTAATTTTGAAAATGTTTTGTTTCATAATGACGTTTAATGTTATATTCTTTGAGAACGGCTATGCTTTCATTGCAAATCAAACATAGCGCCTTGTTACTGGACTCAATTACGAAATGCTGAATGTTCCACTGATCTTTGAATTTTCTGCATTCACTATCAATTTTTCGCTTTTTTTCCATACTACTAATTCACACACAAAAGCAACAATTCAAATCAAAATACTGTTATAAAGATGTCTTAACCTTAAACACGCACAAACACGTTTTAAGGAGGTATGCAATATTTTATTTAACAACAGTGTCATAGGAACTGACTTGTGGTTGCGCCACTAGCCTTCTTATATATTCCAATTACTGCCATCTAGAAGTGAGTGGAAGACACCAGAACTTTCTCGAACCAACGAGATTATTCTGTACGTGCTATTAGCGCCATCTGTTAGCGATAGAAGGTACTACCTATTTCCGCTTGTGTCCACCAGATGTCGTGTCACGTTACTCCTCATGGCTCGTACTCTACGACTAATCTAGAAATTACAGATAATGACAGGAAAATTAATAATAGGCAGTGTTGCCGTTTTGCGGACTTTAGTCCGATTTGCAGCCTTTTTTAAACGTTGTGTACTTTTTCGGACTTTTTTTTCATCAGTGGACTATTTCACTTCTTACCACCGGCAACAATGATAATATGGTTTTGGCCCTCGGAACTTACTGGAGTAATCAGTATGGCCCTAAGGCTGGAAAGTTTGGAGACCCCTGCCCTAACCAATCAAATTCAACATGGATGCCAAGTCTGTTTAGGAACTATCGATATCGACAATCGTATCGATTTTAACGAAATGCTAAAATGCGAAATGCTTTTTAGACTTTACACTAAAACACAGCCAGACTACCTAAATAGTTTCAATTGGAATAAAACATAAAAACTTACATCAAAATGGTTTTCACAACAATAATAGGCATGTACTTTGGGCATTTTCTCAATACCTACAGCAGCACACCAGGCTTTTCTTCTATCGTCTTGTTTTTGAAGAGAAAAGAATGTTTTTGAAGATCCTTAACTCGGCCGGCTTCTGGTTTCGCAAATAATAACAATACACTTTTTTCATTTTGAATAAAATAACGGAAATTTACTCGTAAAAGGGTTCATATCAAGGAAAGTTTGGCGATAATAATAACTATAGTAATAAATTGGAATATTTGAAAAGAACACACACTATTTACAAATTAGAAATTATTAATAAATATTAGAGGTTACAGGTTATACAGGTTGACATTGACAATATGACAATTGACAGGAAACGCCAACTTTGTAGATGTTGCGCATATCGATATTTGATGACAGGTGTATCGAATAACAAAAAGCTGACAACAAAGCAGAAATTCCACCAATAGAAAATTTAGGGCCGTGACGTCACGGGCTTACAAAATTCAAACTTAAAATTGATTTTTAAGGCGTTTCCGGAGGCCAAAAAAATCGGGATAAAATATTTTTGGCCTTTATTTTCATGTGGCTTTGCAATAAGCTAATAAAAAAATCATGAAAAACGCCTATTCTTGTATTGTTAATGTTGATTTCAATTTTAAGTAGAATTTAAAATAAATTATAAAACGAATCAACAGTCTTTTATTCATATAAGTTAGCAGGCTCTACAAACAGTAAATCTGAACTCACCTGAGGAAAGAATCTCCACAGTCAGGGTAATCAGGGCAAATAGGCATCACCATTGATAAAAAAGAAAATTACATAGTTTATTTTTTTTATAATTGTTGCCCCACAAACAAATAAATTAAGTGCAATAGAAATTTACATAATTACCTTTTCAATCAATATAATAAATCAAACAACATTTGCATTATATTTTAATTCAATCAACAAACATCATAAGCATAATAATAATAAAAAAATTCTATATCTCGGAAACGGTTGCTCATATCGATTTTTAACAGGTATATCTTTTTGACGTAAAAATGACAAATCAGTTATTTAATTTACTTAAAAATGTAATACAGGGCCGTACCAAAAAGTTATGGTTGTTCAAAATAGTAAAAATACTTGTAGGTGGCCCCCCTACAAGTAAGAACCGTAATAAGATTATATTCAAATCCGTCATACCAAAAAACACCCGGATACTAAATTTTCTCCAATATTTACATTACATAGATTTTATTTAAAAAATAGAAAAATTAAATAAAAACTTTAACACCCTGTATTTCGGAAACGAAGGCCTTGCGGAGCCATATGTGTATAGACTTTTAGGTTTATTTTTGGACCCCGACTACGTTCCTAAATATTGACATTCCCTTATGAATCACTCTGTATAATATATATATATATATATATATATATATATATATATATATATATATATATATATATATATATATATATATATATATATATATTATATATATATATATATATATATACTAAGTTAAATAGAAAATGCAACACCGAGTAGGACTGCTATAATTTTAAGCATACTTTTAAAATTTTTAGGTCTACTAATAAATAGAAAGTGATTAAAATTTGAAATCAGAATTTCGCAAAATAGCTGTGTCGAGGCTCCTGTTCGCTACACATTCGTTAAGTCGTCGCGGCATTAATTAGATTAGGGGAATTGATGTCTTCTTGGTGTTATGTATTCCAGTGACCTACTGCCGTAAGAAATGGCACCCCATACCCCAGCATCCGCACTGCGAAAAATATGCCGTTCGATGGAAAACTAAACATTCCGTCTTTCACCACGTCTCCTCCTTACTCTTGCACGGCCATCATGTGTGCCAAACAAAATCTGGACTCATCGCTGAGTGCGACTGAGTTCCATTCTATATTCCATTCAAGTATCTCCTTACTCCATATCAATCGTTGCCGACGATGCTGTGGGGTCAGAGGTAGTACAAGATAGGGACGGTATGAAAACAGCCCAAAAGACCTTATTCGGCCATAAACTGCTCTCATTGTTATTGCCCTTCCGACGGCATCAAACCACTGGTTTGCAACTGTCCTTATTGTGGAAAATCGATCTCTAAGTGCTAGTTGCCCTAACGATCCTATCACTTTGTAGTATGTCCGATTTACCCGATTAACGCCCTATATATATATATATATATATATATATATATATATATATATATATATATATATATATATATATTATATATATATATATATATATATATATATATATATATATATATATAACATATATATAGAAAAGTGCAACATGCATGACTCCAGCGCCCTTTGGACACTTCACAATGACTGTCAGAATGGGTAAAAACTGAGGTAATTTATTTTAATAAATTATTAACCTTAATTTAATAATTCTACCTTTTCACATCTAAAAACTAAACAAATACCTGCAAAATCCGTAACAATATATAAATTAATAGCATTGTAAAGAATGGACAATATTCCTTATTCTATGGAACATAGATATATAGCGATATCTGTCCACATACCCAACAACTTAACACACACACACACACAATATATATATATATATATATATATATATATATATATATATATATATATATATATATATATATATATATATATATATATATATATATACAGGGTGTCCGGAATAACTTGAAGTACATGGGGATCTTGGAAACCGTTGGAGATACAAAGTCGGTTAAATGGGAGAAAAGTTGCGTACCAGAGTGCCCAACAATATTCCGTTTTGAGCATATTTTTAACTGGTCTCTTCAAAGATATACAGAGTGAAAACAAAAAATGTGCGTTTTAGAACAACTTTAATATTTCAATCATTATATGGACTAGACCCGTGAAAATTTCAGGAGAGGGGTAAGTTTGAAAAATAATCTAATTAATTATGGGAGTTTTGTGAAATTAAAAAGGAATAAACCAGCAAATGAAAAAATTTAGTTATGCAAAGTGTAATCGAGACGCCTCGTATCTCATTACGGCAAATTGAAGATACAGCAGGCGTTGCTCGCTCAACGGCCAGTGACGTTCTTAATCGGAATAAATTTCACCCCTACCGCGAACGAGTATGTCAAGGGCTTCAAGATGGAGATCAAGCAAGAAGGCTGCAATTCTGCCTTTGGTTTTTGGAACAATGCCACTTGAATCCAAATTTTCCTTTAAGAATTTTATGGTCTGATGAAAGTCGCTTTACCAACTGCGGAATGTTTAATCGCAAAAATACTGTTTTTTGGTCAGATGTGAACCCGCATTTGTCCCATGAAGTGAGGCATCAAATTAAATTTGGTTTTAATGTTTGGATGGAATCATTGGTACCCACGTAATTGGTCCTTATTTTTACAATGGAAATTTGAATTCGAAAGATATTTAAATCTGTTACAAAATGACATAGCAGACGCACTTATGGATCTTCCTCTTGCAACAATCCAAAACATGTATTTTCATCAAGATGGTGCCCCCCTCACAATGCTCGGATTGTCACTGACTATCTCAATACCGAATATCCCAATAAATGGATAGGTAATCAAGGACCCGTAAGATGGCCCGCTAGGTCCCCAGATATGACACCCATGGACTTTTTCGTTTGGGGGTACTTAAAAAAAAATTTACGCTACATCACATGAAACTGTCGACGCACTAAGAGTGGCTGTAGTAGAAGCTGTTAACAGCATCACCCCTGAAATGATCAGGCACTCTTCTGAAGCAGTATTAAGACGATACAGACTGTGCGTTCGGGAAAATGGTGCCTTATTTGAACAGTATCTTCAATAGACTATTGGTTTCTGTGATGTTTCTTTTTGCTACTTTTTTTACCTAGTCTGCAGCTTAAGTCGTTTTATTGTAATTTTTAAGTTTAGTTTTGATTTATTAGGTTCTTAGATTAAAATAATTTGATCTTTAATAACATTACAAAAAGCGGTGAACAAAAAATGCTCGACCTACTATGTGAAAAATAATAATTTGTCATTTTTGCATTTTTTCACTGATTTAATAAGAACGAGTTATAGACGGTTGGAAAGGGGATGTTCTAAGCATTTTAAAAATGTAAAAATTCAATATGGCGGCCATAAGAAAAACGAAAGTTGATTATGGCTGCACGCAACATAGTAGGCCTAGAATTTTTTTGACACCCTTTTTAAATTCGCAGATGTGTTCCTAATTCACGGGTCTAGTCCATAATGATTGAAATATTAAAGTGTTCAAGCACATTTTTGTTTCTCGTATATCTTGAAGACCAGTAAAATATGTAAAACGAATATTGGGCACTCTGGTACGCAACTTTTCTCCCATTTAACCGACTTTGTATCTCCAACGGTTTCCAAGATCCCCATGTACTTCAAGTTATTCCGGACACCCTGTATATATATATATATATATATATATATATATATATATATATATATATATATATATATATATATATATATATATATATATATATATATATATGAATTCATTACATTTCGAGAAATTTTTCGGGAGGGGTCGATCGATTTTGCTTAAACTCGGGAATCTTGAAGTACATTATAAGAGATTTTTAAAAACTAAATGTAAGTCCTCCAAGTGCCATAGCTCACGAGGAATGACTATTTAAAGGCCTAAAATCCACTATTTTTAGCCTATTTTCGAAAATTTGAATCTCAAAAACTTTTAGCCGGAATTAAATTATTTATAGTAGGTTTTATTTATTACATCCTCAAGTATGTATAAAAAGATATTTTGGTTCCTTAGACCATTTTACTTTTTTTAGAACGAAGTTAAAAAACATAAAAAATTAGTAAAATGGCCATTTTAAAATGGCCGTCAAAAATTCATTTTTTAACCGATCTACTCTCGCTATAGCTCGTTTTTTTTCCTTGATGTATGCTCTTTAAGCGAGTAATACAAAAAAAAATTATTTGTCTGCAATAATCAGTAATGTTGCGTTTTAAAGTTTGTGATTTTGAAAAAATTGCAAATTTTGACCCTCCAGTACAGAATTTCTATCAACTCCAAACCGCACAAAAATTTAGGAGGACATTGTGTTCTATATCTAGAACAAGTCCCTAAAGGGATTTTCTTGGCCCGAACTTCTACACTTGTCTATAACATTAAAAAATACAACTTTTTTATCCGTTTGATCATATCTTAAAAATGGCGGCTCTTAGGAAAAAAGTATTAACATATCTTTTATAAATAATTTTATGATCTACAATTTTTGTCTAACCTATTTTTTCGATAAAACAAGTTTTGTCGAAAAACGTGAAAACCCGTTCGGAGCACCATTATATGTGTAATCTAAAAAGCCCCCTTCGATCCTGTACCTGGAAAAGATATTATTCAACTTCAAATGTCACAAAATGGGTTTTTCGCGTTTTTCAGTAAAATGGTTAGTTTTATCACAAAAATAGCTTAGACAAAAATTGTAGATAATAAAATTATCTGTAAAAAATAGGTGAATACTTTTTTTCCTAAGAGCCGCAATTTCGAAGATACAACGTATCAAAAAGGTAAAAAAAATGTATTTTTTAACTGTTATAGATAAGTGTAGAAGTTCGGGCCAAGAAAATCCCTTTAGGGGCTTGTTTTAGATATAGAACACTGCGTCCTCCTAAAATTTTGTGCCATTTGAAAATGGCCATTTTACTATTTTTTTTTTAACTTCGTTCTAAATAAAAGTAAAATGGTCTAGGGGAACAAAATATGTTTTTATGCATACTAGAGGATGGAATTAATAAAACCTACTATAACTAATTCTATTCCGGCTAAAAGTTTTTTAGAATCAAATTTTCGAAAGTAGGCTAAAAATAGTGGATTTTAGGCCTATAAATAGTCATTCCTCGTGACATATGGCACTTAGAGGACTTAAATTTGGTTTTTGGAAGTCTCTTATAATGTACTTCAAGATTCCCGAGTTTAAGCAAAATCGATTGACCCCTCCCGAAAAATTCATCGAAATGTAATGGAATTGCATATATATATATATATATATATATATATATATATATATATATATATATATTTTATATATATATATATATATATATATATATATATATATATATATATATAAAAATTAATAAATAAATAAATTTGTTTGTAGTTTTACTTTTTCAGAACTAATACGACAAATTTACAAAAAAAATATATAACTCTAAGTATACCGTTCTCAAAATCCCCAAGACAAGTGAACATGTAAAAGTTCTTCTAGTGAATAATATCCATTTTTACAAAGATACTTTTGGTATCTGAAGCAAGAAAAAGTTTATAATTTAAATTGATTGAATACAGGCTTGTTATTTTTTTAAAATTCTTAAATTATTTTCAGTGTACCATTCAAACTTTTTTTCTAATTTTTTTGGCAAGATTTTATAAAAAATATATTTTTAATATTTTAATAAATTTAGTTACATATTCCCTTCGTAACTAGCAAAATAGGTCATTTAGGCATGAGGCATTTACAAAGAGTACTAATTATAAATCTGCGGTCAGCCGATTTTATGTTTGTATAGTTTTTTTCCCACTCTTCATTTTTTTTACTTTAATATTTAAATTAACAGAATGTTTATTTTGTGTAAATTTCTGACTATATATATGACTATACAATAATCTAATAAAAAAAACAATATTTAATACATACGATTACTTCTAGAGTTGGGCCTCTAGAATCGTCATTTAACAAATGGACTTCGTCAATCATAAATAAATTTATATCCGCAATTAATTTTTCATTACTTCTCCACCTTCTGGTAATAACATCCCATTTTTCAGGTGTCGCAATTATCAAATTATAATAGGAAATATTTTTAGAATCTATATCATCGCTATCACTTGTAAGTGAAATACATTTTATACCATAATCTGCAAATTTTTTATGCCAGTCGATCAATCTTTCCCTGCACAATGCCTTTATGGGTGAAACTAAAAAAATACAATTTTTTTATTTGTTACTTTAAAATGTTAAGTTTGTTTATTTAATAATAAGGCAATTTTTTGATACCTATAAAGTATTAATGTGACATAAAAATGTAGAGTCTGAGCTCTTATCAGACCCCCTGTACTACGAGCTTACTACTTACAGAATCAAAAATCTTTAGCGTTTAACAAAAAAAGTGAAAATCAGTTTCAGATTTATTGTTTTTAATATTAATTAATTTAAAATAAAGTTGTTTTGGGAAAAAATATTTCTTTAATAATATTATATTTTAATAATATAATATACAGGGTGTTTCCTACATATCGATAAAAAAATTCTTGGGGTGATATCTAAGGTATTTTCATGAACAAAGTCCCTTTAATCATCTGTCGAAAAATGTTTCCTAAGGGAACTGCGCCCCTTTAAATAAGGCACCCTGGAGACGGGTTTTTTCTTAAAATTTCCAAAACCGTTTACACAAAAATCAGGTTTGGTACATCTTGTAAACTTTTCATGCTGAATCAAGATTTAAGCTCTGAATTTTAAATTTTAATCAGGGGCTTACTATATACTGGAGGAGTTAGGGGTAAAAACAATGCTATTTTTTAAGTTTTATTTTTTTCACATTCTGATTTTAGAAAATGATACCTAAAGATGTTTCAGGTAAAAGAGATATTCTTAGTTCACATCGACTGGGCTAGTCGTTTTCCAAAAAATTGCAATTTATTACATCGATGCCCGTTATTTACCCACTTATGCGCTTGTTGAAGTCTCTCTGGTAAATTATTTGAAGAATACATTATTTATTTTATTCCTTGATAATTTTTTTAAAAGCCTTTAATGGAGAAGATAGAGGGTAATAATAATATTTTTCGACGGGTGACCTATTTAAAGGGACCCCTTGGGAAGCACTTTTCAACAAATGTTTATAGGAACTTTTTTCATAAAAATACCTTCAAAATCACCCCACAAATGGCCAAAATTTTGCAAAAAGTTATATACGTATATATCGGGTGACAACAAATTTATTAGACACGTCATAACTTCTAGAGTATTAGGTGTATCAAAATAAGATTTGGATAGATAAATTATATGAAATGTAATTTATTTTTTTAGAGCCACATTTAATATTGCATCTAGGTGGCCATAGTCGAACGCCAACTAATCTAACGACCTTAATTGATGTCAGAAAAACACATTCGCAATGTTTTAGTGACTAGTATGACCGATAGAAATAAAACAAGTTGGAACAATTATTTTTTTTAAATTGCGGAAAGTTTCCCATTTGTTGCATGCATGGGTAATTGGCTCTGCTTTATCGATCTAAAATATGTTCAACAATGCGGTTGCCGCGCAATAAGAAGTTTGATATTTTAAATGAGAGAACATCCTATATATTATTGCATTTTTCGCGCCGCTATTACTTCCACACTTGTCACCAAACTGTCATAATGTTTACTTTTAACCCCCATTTGTTTTTTTTTCATGGGTATCCGCGATAATTTTAGTTGTTTTTTTTTAAACATTTAAAATAAAAATCGTACACTTTGAATGAGCGTTTTTTCATATGCATATTGTCATTACTCATGTTTTATCTTATTAAAAAAAAAATTTGTAAAATTTTAGAGTTGTGTTTAATATCGTTGCAACAAACATGAAATTTGTGATTTCCTAAAAAATTAAAAATCTATGTTTATATTACAAATATACTTAAAATTGAAAAAAATTATGCGAAATTAATATGGTTTTAAATAATTTATAAGAGTGTTTAGGGTAAATATTAAAACAAAAATAAGAGAAATTTTAAAGGTTTTTTAAAAAGAAAACAAAAAAATTCTTAGGAGGCCATGTTTTAGTATTTAGGCATAACTTTTAATTCTAAACAACTTTTCTGTATAACATTTTGCTGTATTTTTTGAAATACATTACTCTTGTACAATTTTTATATTTTTTGACCCACTCTGTATGCTGTTTGACTTGCAACCATTCTATGTGCACCTAATATAATTATCAATAACACTAAAATCTTGGACTACTATTGTCTTAATTTGTTGATTGATACACAACGTTTCGGTAAGTGGTGTACCAACCGTTTTCAAGCGATAACTGTTCAGTTTGTAACACCTTGTATAAAAACACGGATCCTCGTTTTACACCTTTTTATTAGCAAACAGGTTTACAAACGTTTCTATGGTAACAACAAGTTACGTAACTATGCTAACGCTTGAAGTGTTTGTCATTAACTGAATGCTTCGAAAGTCGATTATACACTGGCCCTTGTGAAGTCTGCGCTTGCATTTTATAGTATTATAGAAAAAAATGAAACAGTCTAGAAAAAGCTGGACTTTTTTAATATAGAATGCAAGAAAAGTGCAAAATGGATGACTCCACCGTCCTCCAGACTCCAGACACTTCACAATGGCCGTCGGAATGGGGCAAAACCAAGCAAAACTAAGGTAACTTTTTTTAATAAATTTTTAAACTAAATTAAATAATTCTAACTTCCTACATTTCTTTTAACTAGACAAATATTGTTAAAGTCCCTAACAAGATCAAAAAATTGAAATTTAGAATTAGATACAAAATTTAAAAAAGCTTAAGTTGCAACTTGCTTGCGGTCAGAAATTTAAGCGAGCACAGATCGAATATTTACTTGAATCAAGAGTAGAGTCGTTCTAAAAATCTTTGTTTTCTTAATTTTAATGAATTTATTTCGGACTTTTGTTATATATATATATATATATATATATATATATATATATATATATATATATATATATATATATATATATATATATATATATATATATATATATATATATATATATATATATATATATATATATATATATATATATATATATATATATATATATATATATATATATATATAAATATATATATATATATATATATATATATATATATATATATATATATATATATATATATATATATATATATATATATATTAATTTTTTTTTTTTTGTATTATTATTCATATACTTGTTACTTACTGTATATAATCTTGATATTTGGTATATTTCCTTTTTCTTGATTTAACATTAATAGACGGACAATTGTCAATTCAAATATAGCAGTTTTACCGGATCCGGTCGGGGCAGAGACAACCAATGAATTATCTAAAATATAAGTTTAATATGGGTAATTTTCAAGCAATATATAATTACTAGTGCTGCATTCAATATGTGAACACACCATTGGGATCTCGGAATCTATAGGAGATATATTAAAATAATATGCCATTTAGCAATTTTAAAAATTTCGAGTATTCCCGGAAAAAATAAAAAATCTGGAAAAGTGTTTTCATTTTTTCCTAGCTCTATTTTAAAACGAATTTTAAAATAAGCTGCACATTTACTTACTGTTACTTTGTTCGCACTATCTGTTAGCTTTGTTCGCACTATCACGTTGGCCTTGATACCGGCGAGTGCTTTTTGTATTTTGTAAAAATTAAATGTCAGTACGTGTCAAAAGAGATTTTCCTGTACAAGTTTTTTAGAAATGAATTTTTTGAATAAGGAGAAAAAAATATGTTAAAACTGTACTACAAACTTAATGGAAATTTGGTTATTATTTTACATATTTATTGTAATATTATAGTTATTGTAAATAGCGGCTCCACTTTTTTGAAATGTAAAATCAACATTTATAGAATTATGGAATTGAAAATTTAGAATATGAAACAAATCATTAGAAAGGGGCCATCCATAAAATACGTCACACGAATTTCATAATTTTTTTACCCCTCCCCCCCCTGTCACAACTCGTCACATTTATGAGACTCCCTCCCGCCCAGTGTGACGTCACACATTTTGAAATTTTACATCTAAAATAATCAAAACATATATAATATACATAAATAATAAGCATACAGAAAGAGTTAGTACAATTCTTACGGTTTTCGTGTACATTTAAGTTTTGCGTTTTAATAATTTCGATTTTTACATGTGACGTCACAAGGCTGATAACCCCCTTATACCCCTTGTCACACAATGAGACAATCCTCTACACCTCTCCAAACCCCTTAAGGTGTGACGTAATTTATGAATGACCCCAAATTGCTGAAGTAAAATGATTGCATTTTATTGACGAAATTAAAAAATACCCATTTTTTTCAAAATAAATGGATTTTTCTTAAGATTCGTAAATTGGCCTTAAAATAAAATAAAATAAAAAAAACATATCAATATCTCCAATTATCGATTTTATGGTCAAAAATACGTGGAGCCCCACAAATGCATAATTGCCAATATTTTTTGTTTATATGGTTCTTTGAATTATCTGGTCCGGTTTTTTACTTTTTAATTGTTATATTTACTTTAAAAGCATTAATACTTTTAGCATGTTTATAAAACAATTTTTTATTTGGTTGTATACTAATATTTTTGACAAGTAATTTTATTCATAACCAGTAAAAAGCGTCATATTCTTTTTAAATATATTTTCAACATATGCTATATTCTGTACTATTTCTTTCAAATGTCTAATAAAGTTAATACTGTATCTTGCTTTCCTTTATTTAAATAACCCATTTCAACTAAAAATTTGTATTAATATCTTCTTTAAAAAACAAAACATAAAAAATAGCCAGGATTAAGAACAAGTAAGAATATTTGATTTTTGGGAATAAATGAGGTTACCAGCTTTTAAAGTTGAACATGTTATACATTGTTTAAATCAGAACAAGGAGCACTATTTATTACGTAAAAATCCAATAGAGCACCCATAGGAAAAAAATAAAATTGATGATGGTGGCAGAGTGACGAAACGTCAGATGTGAAATCTAAAAGCAATATTAAATAGCTCGAAAAAAGTGGCAATGTAAATGTGCAAATTGTTTTAAAATCTGTTAAGGACAATCAAGTAGTGCTAGTTAATTTTAAATGGGATTATCTTAGTCGTAAAAATTAACATTTCCTACCCTTAACACCCAAATAAAATCCTTTGCAATAAAAAGTAATGCCTAATTTAGTATTAGTTCAGTAAATGAAGTCCGAAGAAACTCCAAACCTGAAGATCAGGTTGGGCAGTCACAATTTTTTTTTTTAATTTGCAGGTATTAATGTGTACATTAATCTCTGAAAATATTATAGATAAAAAATGTCCGCAAGGGCCTGAAAATGCCCCCTTAAGAGCCCGGAAATCCGTTTTTTCAACAATATATGTTTAGACGACAACAAAGAGCAGTTCATTAGCTGCAAAAATGATTTCCATCACTTTTGTCAAAAATTTAATAGTTTTTGAGATAACCGGCCATAAACGCGCCGCGTATTTTTTGCACCTGCCCCGCATTTTGAAAGGCGCTCTAAGCTACTTACACTTCCAAAAGGACGGACAATTTTCTAAAGATGCTTACTTTTTTATGATTCAAAGTTCATATGAAAGAAGGAACCTGAAGCTAAAATAACTTTTCACTGTCTCCTTTTTTTTTGTTTCTCTAGAATATAAAAAACCCGAGACAAAATTAGTTTTTGCTCGATATTTTGACCCTAATATCAAACACTTCCTTTTTTTTTATAAAGAGTTATTTAACCGAATCCTTTTGGATAATGGGGCTTTGAAAAGTGTCGAATACATTCCGAAAGACTTAATAAATATTTTTTGTGTATTTTTGTAAACAACGTGTTCTTCTTAGGGCGGTTCTATTAGATTTCCGAAGTGTTTAAAAATGCTCGGGTTTATCGCTAATTAAAAAATATTTATTAAATCTTTTGGAATATAATTAAATAATTTCAAAGCCCCATTATCCAAAAGAATTCGGTGAAAATACTTTATATAAAAAAAATATAAACAGATTGATAGGAGGGTCAAAATGTCGAGCAAAAACTAACTTTGGCTCGAGTTTTTAATATTTTAAGGAAACAAAAAAAAGGAAACAGTAACAATATATTATTGCTACACGTTCCTTCTTTCATTTAAACTTTGAATCATGCAAAAATATGCATTTTACGTGAGTTATTTAAAAATTAGTCCGTCCGTTTGGAAGTGTAAGTATAGTTGGATCATTTTTAAAATGAAAATTCGGTGCCGTTTGAAAAGAAAAAAAAAACATAAAAAGTTGCAAAAAAGATTTGGCGGCGCCTTTGCTTTTTATAATGTGCCGCTTCCCGCAGGTGTCTGTAATAATGGACCATATAAAAAGCAAAGCAGAACGACAATAAAAATTAAATCTTTTTGCTACTTTTTATGTTTTTTTTCTTTTCAAAGGGCACCGAATTTTCATTTTGAAAATGATCCCACTATAGCTTAAAGCACCTTTCGAGATACGGGGCAGGTGCAAAAAATACTCGGCGCATTAATGGCCGATTATTGCAAAAACTATCAAATTTTTGACAAAAGTAAAGAGGATCATTTTTGCACTTAATAAACTGCTCTTCATTTTCGTCCAAACATTCCGCAAGTATTATATTTCGGGAGATATCGACCAAATTAGTTGAAAAAAACGGATTTCCGGGCTCCTGAGGGCCATTTTCAGGCCCTTACGGACATTTTTTTTATATATGATATTTTCAGAGGTTATTGTAAATATTAATATCTGCAAATTTAAAAAAAAACTTAAATTGTATCGGCTCAACCTGATCTTTAGGTTCACACCTTCGTTTACTGTACTATATAGGGTCATCCAACGAGGACTGTGTGTGTGAAATAGCTAGTTAGTGTATTTAGCCCAGTCACTGGGAAAGAAAATATGCCATTACCTCCGAATTCTTTATAACTGTATAAATTTTTCTGAAAATTTGAGATTAAGCTTATCTTACCCCCTACTTCAAAAGTCATATACGCTCTAGGTGCGCTTTTTGATCTAAAGGAGTAAAAACTACCCTTTATTAAAAAAATAAATAAATAAAAACTCAGTTTTAATCATTGTATTCATTTTAATCTTGTTAACTTATGTGTCCTTAATATTGTTACATATTCTTCAACATGAAAATTAATTATTTACACTTTTCAACCCTTTGAAACCACTAAAAACTGATACTCTTTATAAAAATATCATGAAAAAAAGTTTTAGCAGCTTAAAACATTTCAATTGTGTATTTAAATAAAAATATTAATTAATATCCTGCTTATATAATAATTTTTTATTAAATAAAACATTTCAACCCTTAAAACTACTCCTTTTAATGAAAATGAATTAAAAAATATTTGTAACGATTTAAAACATTTTTAATGTGATATTTTTTTTACAATTTTTTTTTCTTGCTATAGAATATCTTTTTATGATGATTGTAATAATTCAACCTTTCAAACCAGCCCTTTTAGCTAAAATAAATTTAAAAATATATATGACGATTTAAAACATCTTTAGTGTGCATTATTTTTTAATAAAAATATTTTTTTAATTATAGAATATCTTTTTATGATGATTGCAATATTTCAACCCTTACAACTACCCCTTTTGCTAAAATGAATATAAAAATATATTTTACGATTTAAAAAATGTTTAGTGTTGATTCCTCTCAAACAAAAAAATATTTCTTGCTGAAGAATATCTTCTTATCATTCTTGCAATATTTTAACCCTTAAAACCACTCCTTTTTGCTGAAATGAATTTAAAACTATATTTTACGATTTAAAAAATTCTTAGTGTGCATTCTTTTCAGAAAAAAATAATTTTTTACTTATAAAATAACTTTATTATATAATTGCAATGTTTCAACCCTTATGTCTACCCCTTTTAACAAAAATAATTTAAAAACATTCTTATAAATGCTTCAAAATAAATAATTATTTAATATTTCAAAGTTTATTTTAAAAAGTGCTATTATTTTCTTTTACCATAACTTGGTTAACTTTAATGCTACCACATCCGTTCAAAAACCATTCTAAATGAAATTTAATGGCGGTTTCAATTTAAAAATTTCAAAAGTCCTATTGCGAAACAGTTCGTTCTTTTGGTTTGCTAGTTCCTTTGCACGACTCATAATGCGAAGCGATCTACGATCGAGAATTTTTTTTAGTAGTATTTCAGGGATTGAAAATATATATATATATATATATATATATATATATATATATATATATATATATATATATATATATATACCGGGTGTTTCTCAAGGTGGTTCCCCCTATAACTTTTTTATTTTTAAAGTGGGAAAATGAAATTTGGCTAAATGATATGTGACCTAAATGCATTGAATGACGTGTTTAATTGTTTCTGACGTTTTCCCGGTTTCACCGAAATGACCTCAACTTTTTTTTGGAACACCCTGTATTTTTACCTATTCGATAGAAAAGACATCTAAATACAATGACAACCCAATGTCAACTTTTGACAATTTTTTTTAAAAAAATATTTAATTTTAAAATTGAACCCTAGGTGCCTGACGTCTTTTAAAACAACCAATTTTGAATCAAGGAGCGTGAAAAAATAGTTTTAATTATCTGACGTATTTATGTCTCTTCCAGAAAGGAAAAAAAGATTTCAACATTTTATTCTAGACATAACTCATTTTTTCAGCGATGGTGGCTCGTTGGCATATTCGACAAGTGCATATTTTGTGAATAATTTGATCCCACATGATATTTTTTTTAAAAATCAACACTAAAGCTAAAAAATAAGCATAGGGTTTTTTGCATAAGAATAATAATTATTATAATTAATTATTATATTTATAGTATTTAAATCAAAATCCTATTAATAAGAAAACCAATAACTTTAAATACGGGGTTTCCCACAAACCGACGGGGTCGTTTTCCCAAAAACTTAGCAACGAAAAATTTAAAAATTTGCTGGTTCCCTAATATTGATGAGAGAACTCAAAAAATATTTTAAGATGGTGGCATTCCCGGAAGCCCGATGCTAACTTCCTTATTTTAATGGAAACCTATATATTATTACATTTTTGAATTTCAGAAAAATTTTAGAAAATTTTTGTATTTAAAATTATACCTAAATCAATTTTCGACATATCTTGAATTTTCTGTCAAAAATGACATTTGCAGACCCCAAAATAAGGAAATTTTCCTATATTTAATTAAAAGTTAAAATCCTTGTGAAGTAAGGTCAATTTTGTATATTGAGTGGGTATTTTGGGTGTAATTAATACAGGGTGACTAAAAATTAAGTACAAAAATTAACTGATAAAAAACCCTAAAGTCAATTTTTTCAAATGAAACCCCACTTTTATATTTTTATCGTATTAAGCATTAAAAAATAAGGTAACTTTGTATTAAGGGTCTATTCGAAAATGTATAGTTTTCAAAATAATTGACAATTTAAAATTTTGTATTGTAAAAAAATGCAGTTAATTTTTTTTACTTAATTTTTAGTCGCCCTGTATTATTACACCCCAAAAAATCCACTAATAATAATTTTCACAAAGATTCTCAAATTAAATAATAGAGTATGCCGTATAGGAAAAATTTCTCCTTATTTTGGTCTCCAACAATTTTGACATAAAATTCAAGATATGTCGAAAACGATTAGACTTAGGTATGGGATATATTAAAATATATCTGGGAAATTTTTTGGGGAATCCAAAAATGCAATAATATATGGGTATTCCATTAAAAATAAGGAAGTTAGCATCTTCCGGTACACCAGTCCCTCTTTAAATATTTTAGTCGAGTTGCTCTCATCGATTAGTAAACACCAAATTTTCAAAATTTTCCGTTGCTAAGTTTTGAGAAATCGACCGCTGGGGTTTGTCGGACACCCTCATTTAATTATTAAACTATGTAACAGCATTGTTTACCATTAACGTTTTTGTTTATTTCCAAGCCTACCTGACAAAATTGTCGAAATGCATATGTTTTTTATTCGAATGCCACGGCCCGGATGTTTTAATACTTTTATAAGTAACAACTACTATGCCTATTTTTTGTTTTTTTTTTTTTAAGAGTTGATTTAACTTAAAGTATTAAGTGTGGGGTATCAAATTATTCACCAAAAATGCTCTTTTTAAAAATGCCAACGAGCCACTATCGTTCCATTTGCAAAAATTGAGTTATCTGAAAAAAATTTTGGAATTTTAACCCTTTCTGGAAAAGACATAAAAAGTCAAGGTAAAACTTATTTTCCGTACTATTTCAAATGGGGTTTTTTAATAGTTAAAAAAGTTGGGGGGAACCCCTTTAAATTTTATTACCGACGCGCATAGTGGACCACCCTGATATATATATATATATATATATATATATACAGGGTGATTCCATATGCGCTTGCATTATGTTACTAAACCGTTAAACTTATAAGAAAAGGGGTATCTTAACCAAACTTTAAATTCATCTCTGCTACAATCAAATTATTTTCTAGTATACAGGTGCCTCAAAAAGAGTTATATCAAAATTATATTTTTTCTTAAATGAATATTATGTTTTTATGTGGCAAATATATATATTAATATAATATAATAAATTTATATTATATATATTAAATATAAAATAATAATTTATAAATAATTATAAAAAAATAAATATTATATATATATATATATATATATATGCCACAGATTCGAGTGCATGCATGGGGATCTCGGAAACCGTAAGAGATACAAAGTCGAGTTAAATTATGGCAAGTTGCGCATTTAGGTGCCTAATAACATGCCGTTTAGAAAGTTGTAAAATTCCGAGTATTTCCGGAGATATCCGGAAAAATACCGAAATTTGCTAATATCGTTTTTA
Organism: Listronotus oregonensis; assembly: GCA_019359885.1. Taxonomy (NCBI): domain Eukaryota; kingdom Metazoa; phylum Arthropoda; class Insecta; order Coleoptera; family Curculionidae; genus Listronotus; species Listronotus oregonensis. Next base: position 40,088 of record JAHBCN010016365.1, read on the forward strand.
TTTTTTTCTGACGTTATTTAAAGAGATATGGAAAAACAAAAGACACTTGTTTATGGCCACTTCTTAAGCTCTACAAAACAGCGTTAAGAGATTTTCCGTACGACGTTTCGTTTTCGTTAGACCATCATCAACTTTATTTTTTTAAATACGGACCTGGGTTTTTTATTTCATTTTTTTAGACCCCTTATTATCCCAATTACAAAAATACTTAATATTTATTAACAAATATGGAACGCCCCTATAAGAAATGATTTGCGTTCTTTGTCTTACTCATTGTCTCTTATGAAAAATATGTTTATTTAACAAAAAAATTTGAAGTGTTATACATCATTGTAAATGGGATTATAACTGCTTCAAAAAAATGCAATAAATAATTGAGTGCCGTATTTAAAAAAATATAGTTGATAATGTTTTAACGAAAACGAAACGTCGTACGGAAAATCTCTCAGCTCCGTTTTGTAGAGCTTAAAAAGTGGCCATAAGAAAGTGTCTTTTGTTTTTCTATATCTCTTTAAATAACGTCAGAAAAAAATAAAAACGAAATCAGCAAATTTCGTTTTTTCCGGATATCCCCGGAAGTATTCGGAATTTTACCACTTTCTAATCGGCATGTTGTTAGGCACCCAAATGCGCAACTTTGCCATAATTTAACCGACTTCGTATCTCTTACGGTTCCCGAGATCCCCATGCATGCACTCGAATCTGTGGCACCCTGTATACTGTATATCATTAAAATTTACGATTAAATGTTTTTAAAAATTAATCCTAAATTTGCCGCCCTTCAGCCTTTGCGTAAATCCACCCCTGGGTGGAAGGTATATATACTCAGCTCACCATTCAGTACGCAAATCGGGGTATATGCTCCTCTCACCGACCAATTAGCAATGGGGCGATAGAGAAAGACAGGGCTATCTCTAGAAGGTATATGCTCGAAGATTAGCCCTCATATGTTAGTATATTATGCAACTAAATATACACAAATATAGACAATACATTTTAACTATGGAGTATGGATTGTAAAGACTAGCATTACCATCTCTGTGTTACCAACATGGCCTTCAAATTGCTCTAAATTAAGATAGCGCTGGTGTTTCAAAGGACCGTTTTTAAACCAATATCTTTGTTGTTTTAAATTTTCCTCTTACTTTACATATTGCAGTCAAGATTATTGGTTCACACCATAACCTCTGCTATATCAACGCCTTTTTATTTAGTACTATTTTGTGGTCACTTTTTGAACTAAACAGCCATAAGAGATGATGCTCCTTTATTTCTATATAACAAGTTATTGGTTTAAAAATGGTCCTCTGGAACACCAGTATCATCTGAATTTAGTGGAATTTGAGGGATGTTTTGTAACACAGAGATGGTGATCCTGGTCGTTGCAATCCATAATTTTAACTATAGAATTTTAACATTATATACGACGCCGACGTTTGTCAAGTTGGTTGCCGAAATACATACCGAAGATAAGCAAGAAAAATTGGTAAAAGAGGAATAAATAAAAATTGTTAAAAATTAAGTTAATATAAATTAAAAAATAATTAAAATATTTTAAATTAAAAAAAAAATATTGTTAAAGGTAATTTTTTACTTATGGGGCCTACGGGCCATTTTATTGAAATTTAGTATACGGGTGTTCGTTTTTTGCGACCCTGCACTTATATTACAAGGTGTTTTTGGTAATTGTCTCAAAAGTTACCTCCTCTCCGATTTTGACCAAATTTGGTATACGGGGTTTTTTGGGGCACTGGAGATATTCATCATCAAAGTTGAAAATCAAACTAACCTTATTTACACTATTCCCCCTTTTTTTGCCCAGAATTCTATATTTATACACTAAATTGGCACACAATATTTTACAAACACTCTTTAAAAACTTGTTTTATATTTATTTTACACCTTTTTTCCATTTAATTGCAAACCTCCCGCAACATGGCCGCAACCATGAAGACATCAGGAGTTTTACTAGTAAATATGGCTGCTGCCTTTGAACTTGAAAGTTCGCAATTTAATGGAAAAAAGGTGTAAAATAAATAAAAATACAAGGTTTTAGTTAACGATTAATAATCTCAAACCTTAACGCGCCAGCTAGACTCGCGCTTTAAAGGGCTTCGATCATTAATCGCCCTTATTAATACCCTTGTTTGTTTAATAGTTATATTAATTAATTTAAAAGTAGGTAACACTTTCATATTAGTTATGTCATACCTGTTTGAAGGGCGATATCCAAAACACAAGACTGAACAGCATTAAAACATGGATATTCTCGAAAGACATTTTGATAAGCTGGCGGTATTTCTTCAATATAGCGAACTTTACCTTCCGGATTATCCATTATATAAAACAATTATGTAATAAAGTTTTATAACCTATATTTGAACAATTAAACGACCCGATTACGAAGCAAAAAATGCCAATGTTTTTCCATGTCGTACTTGACAGATAAAATATAATTAATTCTTCATTTGTTTTTCAAAGCCTTCAGGTTTTTTGGATGGTGCATCGACTATTAATTAAATTGCTTTAAAGCAAACACTGATATTTTAGTTAGGAAGGTTTTTATGCATAATAAATACCTAAATTTATTTTTGTTTAATAATTTATTTAAAGATATTTGAAATTCCCTAATTTTTGCTTTTTCATTAATCACCAGTTTAAGGCCCTATCCTCAAGACGCTATTTTATTATTTGAAGCCCTTAATGTAAACCTATAATAATTTTTTTGATAAGGACCCTTTTGTTTTCCCATGTAACAGCATATTGTATGGCCGTTTGGACATTTTCAATCGCCATTTTCTCGACAACCAACAACGACGGGTATATAGAACACAATCCTTGTTTTTTATTAGGAATGGCTTGTAAAATTAGAATTTTAGAAAATATACAGTGCGTTCGATTGAAAATATCAAAATTCACGTTCCGTTCAAACCGGAAGTGATTGTCAGATGTTATACAAAGTTAGCATGTGATGGTGTAATATACCTTCTTACAATTTGAAATTGTTATGTTTTTATTTAGGAAAACAAAATGCTTGGAAATGATTTCAATGTGACCCGGTAATATATAAAAGCGGTTAGCGGATACTATTCCCGACTAATCACGAAATCCCGGAAACGGTAATTTTTTACTTACCGGGCCCACGGCCGATTTTATTGAAATTTTGTATACTGGGTTTTTGGGGCGCTGATCACAAATCTGAAGTCAAATTTTGTCGGACACTTTTAGTTTTATGATATAACGCCCCACTCGGACCTAACCTCAAATTGTACAAACTTTTCCAAAAATTCCTCCTTCTTAAAACTGATTACAGCCAAAATTGAAGATTTTATGGAAATACACCTATTATTTTATAAGATAAATTTGATTTCACCTTCATTTAACAAATATTTTTAATAAAAATAGCACAACAAAATTTTTTTTTTACTTTTAAAAATGTCAACAAAATTGTCTAGTTATTTTAGACAGTTTTGTTGGTACGCCAGGCAACCAAGAAACAATTGAATGGCTTCCTTTTCAAATTTAAATCGAAAAATAAAAATAATTTAAATTTATAAAGTAGGCCATTTAATTGTTTCGCAGTGTCTGGCGTACCAACATAAAACTCTCAAATCACTAGACAATTTTAGACATTTTAAAGTAAAAATAATATTTTGTTGTTCCTTTTTATTAAAAATATTTGTTAAATAAAGGTGAGAATTAAATTTATCTTATAAAATAATAAGTTATTTCCATAAAATCTTCCATTTTTACTTGTAATTAGTTTTAAAGAAGGAGGAATTTTAAAAAGTTTGTAGTTTTGAGGTTGGTCCAGTGAAAGTTGTATCATAAAAACTAAAGTGTCCGACAATGACTTCAGATTCGTGATCGCGCCCCAACCCGTATACAAAATTTCAATAAAATCGGCTGGCCAATAATAAAATTGTAACTACTTGACCTATAAAATTTGACACGGAGGTAGATTATGAATAGAAAACGTCAGCTAAAAAAGGATTTTAGGAAACACCCTCCTTACCAAAGAGTTACGAAAATTGGTATGTAGGCCATTGATTACGATTAAAAATGATCTGTTGTAACGCTTTTGGAAATATATCCCTTGGGAAGTTAAAATGCGGATGAAAGTTTGGATGGAAAAGTCGTAAATATCGGAGATAATAATTAGAAAAATAGAAAGTGGTAGTACTTATTATAACTTTATTTCATGGGGAGGAGGGGTAAGAGGGGGATAAAAGCTTGTATGAAATATTTATACTAACTTATTCACAAAAACCATCTATATTAGAAAATAATCACAAATGAAATACAATTAAAAAAAAATGCTTAATCGCAAGACGCGGGTTATATAGGTACGCCTCGGAGTGTGTGACGAAAGAGGGAAAGCGGGGAGCGTGACGTGATGTAAGGCGATGAAGTGGAAGAGTGGGGCAATATCTCGCAAAAACAGATAAATTCGTATGGTCTACGCGGACGAAAAACTAGTGGACCAATACTTTTAAGTGTAACGGCCTGGCTTATTAATATCAGATACGGATTTGGTGTCAAAGGAAAAACATCTTAAAACCTTGGTCAAATTTTAGTGCATGTAAGAAAATCATTAACAAAATTCTTAAATATTTAAACCGCAACTATTACTACTTATTATAAAAGTAATATTTTAGTTCTTAATTTTATAGATACACTTAATTATCCAACAGCAATGAAATCAAAAGTAGGTGGTTTTGTAGGTGGCAGAGGAGCTTTTCCTCGCCTGAGACGGTACCACCCCACTTGCCCTTTAAAGAACTCGTGAAGTCTTTGGGTCTTATAGATCCTATAGGACGTTTCGAGTTCTGGGCAGGTGAGTCAGTTTTTCTTCTTCTTTTTTTTCCCTTTCAGTTTTTTTTTCTCTTCTTTCTTTTTTTTCTTCTTTTTTTTTCACTATAGTAAAATTTGGAAATAATGATGACGGCACAAACGAAATTAAAGTATTCCGAAGGTAAAATACCCCTCCATTCGGATGAGTACATTAGGGGGTCACCATCGAAAAGTCTGATATCCTTCACAAATATATGTGAGTTTAACTCCAACGTAAACCATTATCTTCAATCTTCCAAACCCCACATACTATTTTTTACCGAAACCCAAATAAGTCCCGAAGCATCAACCAACCACCTCCTTTTAGCAGGTTATGAACTTATTTCAGGAAGGTAGGGCCTACAATTTACTCAACCAATATACAAAAAAACTAAGGGTTGTTAAGTAAAATGTCTTTACTTTGTTTTGGATTGAATATTTCGCTTCCATTTTGAATCAACTATCTATTCACTGGCTTTGCTGGCACCTACCTCAAAAAAATTGTATATTCGTCTCGTACCTACTTTTGATTTCGCTTTTGTTAGATTTGGTATTTATAAAAATATTATTTCATAATTTTAAGTTTTTTTTTAAGTCAATTTAATTTTTTTAATTTACCTCTTTATACAAGCTTTTTTAACTTGCAATGTTTGTTGTTAGAATATGTATGTAAGTTGTATGTTTGTTTCGGACAAATCATGCAACTGAATTTGAAAGCAGTTATCCTTAAGCTATTAAGCTAAAATTTTGAATACCCGCTTAGTTTCGATGACAACGCATGGTTAGCTAATGATTCTACATTTAATATGGCGGATCGCCCAAGATAGCGGAGAAGTTATTTTTTATGCACTCCCATGATATGGGTAACAAATAAAAGGGTTTGCTGAGACGAATGCGACAAACAAAATGACGTTACTCTAAATCCAATATGGCAGACTCCTATGGATGGAGGGGACTCATGTTTTGGTTAGTTCTGGTTTGTTTTGGTTATCCATGATCTGGATATCAAATAAAGGGGTTTGAGGGAAAAAAAATTAAAGTGGCGGAAAACAAATGGCCGCCATACCAATTTTAAGGAGTTAAAAATTCGGCAAAGGTTAGGGATAGTTTGGTGGTGAACAGACTTAGAAACATATCCAGCGATAACTAAAAAATAAAAAATAAATTAACAGTAAAAAACATTTTTAAAAACGAGCTTTTATATGCATGCTCTAAAAAGAAGAAATAGGCTTTAAATTAAATCAAACCCCCATCAATTTATAACATTACGTAGGTAATTTATATAGTATAAAAGCGCGACACTACCTGTGTGGCCCAGTTAATAAGCCAAAAAAAACTGAAAAAATTAATTTTCCCACCCTCAAATAATCTCCAATAGTAAAACTAATGAAAAATTTTTAAAATTCAAAATTTCACCTCGGAAATCGTCTCTAAGAGGTTTTCGGTTTCGCTGATTACGAATCCGCGGTCAAAAATCGTGTGAGGGTGGTTGCACCCCATCAAAACCACCCCTAGGGGTTACAGTAATAGGGAAATTTTAAAGTCAAAATTTTACCTCAAAAAATCCTCTATTGGGGGTTATTGGGGTCGCCGATTACGAATTCGCAGTCAAAAATCAAGTGAGAGTGGTTGCACCCCCCTTAAAACCACCCCTCTAGGAGTTACAGAAATGCGAAAATTTTAAAAATTCAAAATTTTACCTCGAAAATCGTCTCTTGGAGGTCTTCGGGGTCGCTGATTACAAATCCGCAGTACAAAATCGAGTAAGGGTGGTTGCACCCCAATAAATTAAACTTAAGATTATTGACCAGCGACCCCAAAAACCTCCGAGAGCCAATTGCGAGGTAAAATTTTCAAAATTTCCCCATTTTTGTAACTCCTAGGGGTGCTTTTGATAGGGTGCAACCACTCTCACACGATTTTTGGCCGCGGATTGTAATCAGCGACCCAAAAAGAGATGATTTCCGGAGCAAAATTTTAAATTTTCTCATTTCTGTCACTCCTAGGGGTGATTTTGATGAAGTGCAACAACCCTCACACGATTTTTGACTGCGGATTCGTAATCAGGGTCCCCTAAAACCCCCGAGAGCCAATCCCGAGGTGAAATTTTAAATTTTCAAAATTTCTAGGGGTGGTTTTGATGGGGTGCAACCACTTTTACATGATTTTTGGCCGCGGATTTGCAACCAGCTACCCAGAAAATTCCCGAGAGATGATTTCCAAAGTAAAATTATGAATTTTTAAAATTTCTCCAATTTCGTCACTTCTAGGGGTGGTTTTGATAGGGTCCAACTACCCTCACACGATTTTTGGCCGCGGATTGAGGATTTCAGCCCCAAAAACCCTCGACAGAAGATTTTTAAGGTAAAATTTTGATTTTTAAAAATTTCCCAATTTCTTTAATATCCAGGGGTGGTTTTAATAGGGTGCAACCATCCTGACTTGATTTTTGACCGCGTATTTCCGAGTTGAAATTTTGAAATTTAAAAATTTTTCATCAGTTTTACTAGTGGAGATTATTTGGTGGTGGAAAACTACCCTATTTTTTTCATTTTTCATCGCAAGGCAGATGTTAGTGGTGATAAATGTTCCTAAGGGTCTACAGAACAGGTAAAAACAAAAAAAATTAAAATGTTTTTTTTTATTTAATAGGCAAATCTCGCGACAATCTCTTATATATCATATGAGTCTGATTTAATTTAAAGATTATTTGCTTCTTTTTAGAGCATGTAAATTGAAGCTTGCTTTTAAAAATGCTTTTTGGTAAATTAGGGGACAGGGCATGATGGGATGAAGCTAAGTAAGACACAGATTAAAATTTTACCTAGTCATATTTTAAAATTAAATTTCTATTTATATCTATTATATCTATATTTTTTTGATTGTGCAATGGATACATTTATTTAAACACGTAGACAGAGATGTATTAACTTTTTTGCAGAAAATACTGCCGCTTTTGTATGCTTTATGTGCTTTTTACAAACCATTTATTCAGTCGGAAATAGTTGATAATATATAATTATATATTATTCTATAGCTTATTTACTAAAAATAAAGGAATCTAAATCAAAAACTGAAGAAATATATCTATTCTTAATTACCAAAAAAATTAGAAATAATACAAAATACACAAAAAAATTTTAACAATTGCTACAAATACTGCAATAGAAGAAAGAAGTATTAATGGATTAAAAAATATTAAAACATGTAATTGATCGATTATGGCTGAGGACAGATTGACAAGCATAGCTCTTCTCAATATTGAAAGACACTATGCAAATAATATTGATTAAAACTCGGTCATAGACAAATTTACAACAATTAAAACAAGGAGAATTATATTGTAAGACTGAACATACCAAAAACACTTATGTAAAATAAGTACTAAGTTCCTATCCAAAAATATGGTGTTCTAAAGTACTGAGACCTAAAAATTTGATTAGGTTCTTTTTTTGTTTGGCAAGTTTTTGACTGAATTGTCTGTATCAATAAATATTTCCTTTTTTATTAATACACATCAGATTTTTACATCAATACAAACAGATTAGTAAAGAACTTGCCAAGTCAAACAAAATCTTGGTCTAATTTTACATCTCAGTACTTTAGGAGGCCGAGATTTTTGGATAGAAACTTGGCCCTTATTTTACATAAGTGTTGTTGATATCTTCTCTTTTTTCTGAATTTAATGAATGAAAAAAAATCCTGCCTGCATTTTAAATTTTAAGAAAATTATGACCTTAGAAACTCAAGTTCAATTAGGTTTCAAATCTTTAAAATACCCCCTAAATATGCGATATTACCGCCCTTATTTCAATTGTTTCAAGGGGTTACGAATAAAAATCTACAGTTTTAGAAATTTCTCCTTTACTTACGTCCTAAAACCTACTTACATACCAAATATTAGGTTTCTTCTTCTGGAAAGTTCCCCATAATTTTGATGAGTCAGTCAGTCAGTAGTAACATGGGGGATTTTCAAAATTAAATATCTCAGAAACCACTTGACACAAATTTTTAAGTTTTTTACATTTATTTAAAGTAGAGCTTTATTTCTATACCTACTGTTAAAGATTTTTCCACACTTATGTGGAACGATAACGAAGTTATGATAGTTGGAAAAATAGGCTAAAACCTTTTGTGTAAATACACACTGCGTGTGTCAGATTATTTAATTCTGGAGTTTATTTGGTTTTAAGTATAAAATTATTACAAAATACATAAGTATTTTTATTATTAATAATGTTATTAAAAAACAGAGCGCCTGTTTAAAGGATGGCCTTTCCCGCCTAAAAAGGTTGGCAACGCCACTGATCGCGACCCATTACCACCATTACTTTGGACGAATTTAGGGGTTTCTGATGCTTTCGTTTCTGATTTGTTGTCTCATGTCCCTTAAGGTGAAAATGAGCCTCATTCGAAAACAAAATGTTTTTAAATGTTAAAAAGCGCTCTGTAACTTGGTTAACAAATTGAAACTAATGACTGAAATTTTTGGGCTTTAATTTTTGCACCAACCAGACTTTAAAAACACCAATGATTTTTTTACCTTGTCCACAAAGGCTAAAGTCCCAAGTAGTAACGTACTGTGGGTGTCTTAAGTGTAGTAAAGGTGTGGTTCCTTCCACGCGTCCGTCGCATGCGACTAACGCATGCGGCCGCCGTTTAATCAGGTGGTTTCTTAGGACCGCGGCTCAAACCCGCGATAGCAAAATTATTAGTGTAAAGGGAATAATCTTTGGTAAGAGTCGTGATGGATGATCTAGCAATATATTTATTATTAGAAGAAAAAGAGGATGACGAAATACTATTACAATTAGCCAACCTGAAACATAACAATGCCCCTATAAATCCAATATTTCAGCAAAGACGCGATGAGGGTTGTTATACAACATTAATAAATCGACATCTGCAACAGGATGAAGTAAAATTTAGAAAATATTTTAGACTGAATAAAGCACAGTTTAGTTTTATTCTTGACTTGATAAAAGACGATATAAAGTCCGAGCCAAACAACAGAGTTGAATATCCAATAACCCCAGAGGAAAAATTAGCCATTGTATTAAGGTAAATCTGTACAGGGTGTACCAAATTCGAGTCTTATCATTAGGATCTCGGAAACTTGAAGAGATGCGAGGTCGGTTAAATAAAGGCAAAGTTGCGCAATATGATGCTAATCAAAATGCCACCTTAGAACTTAAAAATTTTCGAATACTTACTTTTGGAAAAAACCGATTATTCGCGATTTCGTTTTTATTTTTTTATGAATTTATTTGAATGGATGTAACAAAATAACTTTTACATTTCCATTGCTACTTTTTCTGTTCTACAAGATAGTGTTATTACATTTATACACCGACGTTTCGTCTTTGATCTGCCATCATAAACTGTTTTTTTTTAAATACGGCCCTGGATTTTTTATTATGTGTTTTAGGAGCTATTAAGTTCCGAAAACCAATAATGTATTGCACTTATTCGAAAAATTTAAATTAATGGTATCTAATTTTTATAAAAAACCATATGTTAGAGAGAGTCAGACAATATATTTTTGGTAGGATCTTGGGAAAACATTAAACTAATTTTTTTGAATAAGTGTGAAACATCATTGGATTTGGGATCTTAAAAGCTTTTAAAATACGTAATAAAAAATCCAGGACCTCATTTAAAAAATAAAGTTTAAATTTTTAACAATTAAAACACCGGACATTCCACACAAAACAACACAAACAAAATATCAGACGCAGACACGACTGCGACTACACTGCTTCTTTAGCAGTCCAGTCGCATCAATCGCAGTCGTTGACAGCGGACGCATACGACGGCCGCTCGGAACAAACCAGGCACATTTAAAAACATGAGTAGGAGTGCTTTGCGGCTATCGTAGTGCGTCGGCCGCATGCGGCGGCCGCGTGGAAGGAAACATACCTTAAGAGCTGACCAACTTCTCAGAGCAGAAGCCGTAAAAATACTACCCCTACAGCCCGTCGGTAAGCAAGGGAAAGAAGCCTTTCCGTAAGCTTGGGAGCTCTCCTTTAAATGGAATCTAGATAAAGATAAGTCGCTTAAGCGCAATCTAAGTTTAGTCGCTAATGTGACTGCCGAAGAAAAGGCTCTTTAAGCTTTCACACTTGTAGGTGGTACTGTCAGTAGATTTTTCTAATACTGATGTAAATATATTCCTCTTAAAACTTTACTAAACCATGCTTACTTGGTGGCTCCCAATTATATAATAATAATATTTACGTTGTTACTCTATTTGTTAATTGCATTTAAATTACTGGGTTTCCAAAAGGATTAAAACCTCGGGTGTGGCCAAGTCGGTTACATGTTTCACCCTTGTTGGGGATGGTCACATCCGCTGTAAGTCAAGACACGACTGACGAAATCTCGCCAAGTCTATAAAACAATCCTGACAAGGAGAGATTTAAATGACTCTGGCGCTATCTGACAGACTAATCCCAATGCAACCAGTAAAGCATAATAATATGTAAAAATGTTAAAAAGTGACATCTAGGTGGGCATGACCATAATATTCAAAAATCGCAATACAAATACCTTTTGACAAAGGATTATTAGTACTTAATTATTTATTATTATAGTTATTAATGTATCAAGGGTATTATAAGGATAATAACGCTTGAGGTCGATGGTGTGTTTCCCGAGGGCCTTTGATCCGAGGGATATACGTTGACCGAAAGCGTTATAATCCTTAATACCGGATCACTTAATACCCGTGGTGCCTTCAACATTTAATGTCCAACTAAATCGTCTTTATATGAGAAAAATTTGAATGAATTTTGAATGTATTAGTTTAAACCAAATTAAGTACTAGCATTTACCTAAAAAAAATTGTCGAAACGTAATTGTGGTAACCATGGTTGTAAGTTATTTGTCAATAAGATAGCACACAAAAAATAATTTTGCGATTAAGGCATAAAAATGTCCGAAGTAGTGGAAAATACCCATCTCCCCCAAGATATTTTAGTGAAAGCTGCTAAAGCTGAGCATGCGCTTGTGCCAGAAAAAACTAGGCGGATTTACGAGAAAGAATATTTCTATCTTGAGGCCTGGCTGACGGAACTGGACCGTGTAGACGAAACCGTTTTGATGGCTTATTTTCAAGATTTGTCAGAGTCATATTCTCCAAATTCCCTTTGGACAAAGTTTTCAATGTTACGTAAAGAATTAATAGTTCATAAGAAGATATGAAAAGTTGATTTCTCTGCTACAGTTCCTAAAGCAACTTGGGAGAAATTATCAGCCTAAAAAGTCGAAGGTTCTGACTCGCGGACAAGTTATAACTTTTTTGAAAGAAGCGCCGACTGAAAAATATTTGGCGGATAAAGTTGCATTAGTGATAGGTGTATTCGGAGCTTGTAGAAGAGGCGAGCTTGTGAAAATGAAGTTTTCCGATGTGCGTGATATGGGTCAGCTTATATTTATTGACAATCCAAAAAGTAAAAATGCGCAAGCAAGGAGCTTTTTGGTTATTGATGACAGTGAAATGTGTGCAACAAAGTTAATAAGGGGCTATGTGTCTTTGCGATCTAAAAGTGTATTGATAGGTTTTTTTTTTGTGTTATCGTGATGAACGATGTACTGTGCAGCCTATAGGTAAAAATACATTTGGAAATATACCCTTTAAGATTGCTACATATTTGGGTTTACCTGATGCTAAGGCGTACACAGGTCATTGTTTAAGACGTACAGCGGCAACAATTCATTCTGATGCGGGAGGTAGTTCTGAGCAAGGGTAATAAATTTAACAGGAGTGCTCGATCCCATTTAAGCCCATATACGCCAATTTAAATGTCAATTCGGTATTTGTGACGTAATCCGTTTGTCTGTTTGTTATGTTTACAAGTGGTATAAAGTCTTAATTATTTAAAATGTTATACATTATAGTTCTAATAGTAAGTTCATATCGAAAATAGTATTTAAAAGTTGAATATTTAACAAAAATTAATAAAATAAATCTACCATCTGGGAAAAAGGGGAAACAGATGAGTCCAACCCAAAACCCTTATTCGGACAAATAGTAAAATCGAGCACTTTGTTAAGTTTACCACCCTTTTCTGAGAGCTTAATGGGTTAGGAGGCGGGAAGGTTCTTCGGACCGAGGGTACGTGGATGATAGTGAAAGCTCCAAATTGGCTAATGTTTCCCCTTGTATTTGGGGAAAAAGTATTACTTCAAGTAACACAGCAACTGGGGGGGGGGGTAGGGAAATGTGGAATTTTGTCAGTTTGAAAATTGTACGTTTTACTTTAAAAAATAATTTTTATTATGATAAGTATATGTGAAGTTTTTTGGTATTTTCTAATAAATGCTTAAAAAAAGATAATTTATTGTTTATTTTTTGGGTTTTTTTCCTAGGGCGTTTTTTAATAACCCAGGAATATCTCGTTTTTAACTGTTTTTGACATAATATTATTATTTGTCAAATAATATACCAGTCGGACATTAAATACTAAAAGAATATTATTAAAAACTTTTTCTTTTTAAAAAAAACCCCCGATAAAGAATTTTTTTTTTTAAAAAACCATCGAAAAATATAATCACTGAAAAAAGAATTTTTTAATTTTCCCCCACCCCAAACCCCCGGGAAATGTTAAATTAAAAACAAGCCCCCCCCAAAAACCAGGATTTTGACTTCAAACACGACGCAACCTTAGGTTTGTTTACCTATACTCAGTAAGCTAAACAAATGTTAACTCTTTTTTGAGACACTAGTATAATTTTGAGGATTTAAGTTTTTTTCGTCTCCAACCGAATAATAATGTGAGAGGTGGATATACAAAAATGGAAAACGCAAAAAATAGCAACAAGCTTTTAAAGTAATTTAAAAAAGTTACGTTTATTGTACGCATCCTTAAAATTTAAAGGCGCAACTTTAATATAGGTACCTTTTTCCGTAACTAGAAAGATAAAAAGTGTGTTAAATCTTAGGCAAAAGAGCATTTTTTAAAACACAAAACTAAATTTTCTTATTGTGTATCTTTGACTTTTGGGTTAAAATATATTAGGTTACATCATCTTTTGTTACCTTCGCGAATTTGAGGTTTATTATTAATCCCGCTGTGGCAGGATACTGATGGAAAGAAAAGTATCATATCTTTTTGTTTATTAACAAGGTTTTATTTGGTTATAACAACTTTTAATAAAATGAAAATGTTTTCAGTTGTGTATTGTTATAGGCAACAAGAATACAAACATTTTTAGTTGAACCTGAACTAGAGAAGCAAACACGTGTAACGATTTACATTCAATCATCCAACCTTTACCAGGACTTTATAAGGATCAATCAATAAACCAATTTTTTGTTTATAATATAAGCCTAAGAATAAGTACAGTAAATTTTATTTTCGTAACATTTTACATACATTTAAGTATGAACCCCTTATTTTAAACACTGGTAAGTATTTTATGTATTATTTATTCTTTACTGTCAAAATAAAAAAAAAACATTAAAATATTTATTTGCTCACATAATAAGTATCATCATAAAATAACTTTGAGAGGTTGGTTTTTGAGCTTTAGGTATCGCTGTAAAATTAAAACTTATTAAATGACTTTTTTGCAAATTTAGTTACTTTAACATTTATTTTCCAAGTTTTCCTTTATTAACCAATATTTCAGTGTAATTTCTTTTTTTGTATTTATATGCTTACCTATTATTATGTATATATATATATATATATATATATATATATATATATATATATATATATATATATATATATATATATATATATATATATATATATATATATATAATATATATATACATATATATATATATATTATACTATATATATATATATATTATTATATATATATATATATTATATATATATATATATATATATATATATATATATATATATATATATATATATATATATATATATTTTATTTTGAAGGGGTTTTTTATGGGCTAGAATACATTTAACCAATGTGTCGCAACGGGGTTTTGTGCTATTACCATACGAGTATACCAGCATTTCCCAACCTGTGAGACGTGTACCACTTGCACTGGTGGTACGCACGGGCAATTATTATGGTGGTACATCGGACGCCGCGTCAGACAAAAACCTATTTGAATGACGGTACGCCCAGTGTTACCAAATCCGTAAAAGCCAGATATCAGAAATTACAACAGATTTTTCTAAAAATTCATAGCTTTAAATATTTAAATGTGCTTCTGGTTTTCTTAATTATATTGAAATTTCCATAAACCATACGATTTGACTTATTAAGGCTGGATTATTTATTGGTCCCAAAGTCAGTTTATTTTTAATAAAGGTTTTTAATTTGATTCGTTAGTGTTTGTAAGTTAAGCAGATATTAGGTAAGTCGGCTTCAAATTGCCAAATTCAGCCTTCTCATTAAAATTTTTCATTTTTTAGTATGTGGTATAAGGTTAGGTTTAATAATGTTAAGTAAAAGTAGAACTGCTAAAAATTTGTTAGAAGAAACATTGCAGGGAAAAGCACCCTTTTAAATTTCATATGATATAACATGAATATAACATTCCATGACTAAGGCCCATATTTACAATATTTTTTATCATTGGCAATACCAATTATGTTTCGGTAGTTTGTCGTTTCTATGGTATTTAACCCAAGGTTAATGATAACGACATATTGCGAAAATAGACTTAAGTGGTAAAAAGGTTGGGGAACTCCCAAAGGTGGTAAATAAGTTTACCACCCTTGGGTTGGGGAACGCCGTCATATTTATTTTTTGTAACTTTAGCGGACGTTGTTATATGAAGGAAATTTATACAACAAGATTTAGCATGCGACGCATTTTTAAACCATACGGAAGGAACACTAACGTATGGCTAAAAAATAGCTCCGTCTAAGTTGGTAGAAGTATGAATGTACAAATGTGTAACCTATTTTCTTCGAAAATTATGGCATTGGAGTTAACTGAAAACATAAAAGGAGCATTCCCATAGGTCAAGAATTATTGTAGGATTTGTGACATATTACTACATTTTGTTATAGGACTATCAGACACAGGGCTGTATTTAGGCGGTGGCGAGATAGTGGCCCGGCAAGGGCGCAGCTACCTGGGGGGCGCAAAATCGGCTATGAAAATTTTTTTCTTCATCAGTTATCATTACCGTAGTCATATTATTATTATTATTTATTATTGACAAAATTATTTAAATAAATAAATTACAGAGAAAAAATTATAACAAAATTTTTAACTTAGATAGGTACTTAATTTCATTATTTTTAACATATTAAGACTAAAAAAATGTACGAATTGTTATTAAAATATCAATTTATCCTGATACCTGCAGCGAGAATGTAACTCTTTGAATTTTTTTTTTAATATTTAAGTTGCGGATAAATTGGTTTTTATAAATTGGGGGCAGCACTAGTTTTTTTTTTGTTGCATATTATTTAATTTAATAAAGTATAAATGTTACGTTTTAGTAGGCCTGCTATGTATTTTTGTAACTACGAGGACATAATTTATTTTATAGTTTAATCATCCGCAAATAAGGATGTATAGTATAGTTAATTTACATTCCACTTCTTTTAGTCAGATACAAACCGTTGTTTTATGTAAATCATGTCTCTTTCAAAAAGTAGGCTAATATTTTCATATAAAGAAAATATATGATTTGACACAAATTCCACCACAAAATTAGTATTTTAAAAAAATCCCACGGTATGTGAGGGGGAGGGGCGCAAATATTAAGCCCCGCCAAGGGCGCGGCCATACCTAAATACGGCCCTGTTTCGACAAAAGTTTATTTGTAGAAGTCTCTAGAATTTGTCTTTTTCACCTAAGCTTTTATATTTTGTAAACAGTTTTTAACATTATGTTGTTTAGGTCGTACAATTTACATACCTCTAAAAATATTTTTAAATTACTTGATTTATGTTAGAATTATTTTTTTTACGATCAAGACTTAAAATGGGTCTGTTTGTTATTCAGAAGTCGTATTTTTTACTTTATTTTACATTTTTTTTACGTAAACGCCCTTATCAAAGGTGTATTTTAGGACTAGGTGTGTACGAAAAGTTTAAACTAGTGTAAAATATTTCTGAATAGCAAACAGACTTAATATAAACACTACATAAAAAGTCCTTGTTGGGTACTCGCCAAAAATCCCTATCTTATACTCTTAAAAATACAAACTAACCATATCCTATTATCCAGCAAATAAGAAATTTAATACAAAAAGTAGGACACTGGCAGCCGGTTGCGTATATTAAGTACAAAAACTGGGAGGCCCTGTTTAATTTTAAAATTAAATAAAATAACATAGGTAAAAAAATGAAAACGATTTCCAAAATTATTTAAAATATTGATTTAAAATGCCACCTTAAAAGTTTAAAAATTTCAAATACTTCCTAAGACTTTTGGAAAAATCTGAATATTCGCGATTTTATTTTTATTTTTTTATGTCTTTATTTGACTTGGTATAACAAAATAAATTTTACCATCTTATTTCTACTTTTTCTGTTCTACAAGATAGTGTTATTAGATTTACACACCGACGCCGACGGTTCGTCTTTGAGCTGCCAACATCAACTATGTTTCTTTTAAATACGGTCCTGGATTTTTTATTACGGATTTTAAGAGCTTTTAAGGTCCCAAAACCATTGCTGTATTGCACTTATTCGAAAAAAGCATTTAAATGATTTCCTGGTGAGATCTTAGCAAAAATCTATTCTCTGTCTCTCTCTATACCATGATTTCTTATGAAAATTGCCATTTATATGAATTTTTCGACTAAGTGCCCTACATAATTGGTTTTAGGACCTTAAAAGCTCGTAAAATCCGTAATAAAAAATTCAGGATCGTATTTAAAAAAACAAAATGGATGATGGCAGCTCAAAGACGAAACGTCGGTGTGTAAATCTGTCTTGTAGAATAGAAAAAGTAGCATTAAGAATGTGAAATTTATTTTGCTATATCTAATCAAATAGAGTGAAAAAAAAAATGAAATCGCAAATATTCTGTTTTTTTCCAAAAGTCTTCGGAAGGATTCGAAATTTTTTAAGTTTTAAGGTAGCATTTTGCTTAGCATAAGCATTAATCTGCGCAACTTTGCCTTCATTTAACAGACCACGAATACAGTACAAGGTACAGGCAGTTTCATTAAAGGACTACGAGATCCGGATATGAAACAGGCGTCAAGAATGATGGAAAGTTCTTGCCTACGCACTTTGATTTGAAACAGCTAAACAAATTTCCAGGAGTCAGGCAAGACTTCGATTAATGAACTTTGTACCTAAAGACAGCAACTAAAACGACTATTTGACAAGAGTGATTAAAGAGTTGCAAGGAATCGTGCACAGAAAACAAACAGATCAAAACAACAGTACGACCTTTCTACGAAGCTGGAAGTGTGGCAAATGGGGGCATGTCCAGAGAAATTGCGTCAGAGCTAATGCAACTGCAAGTAGTCTGTAAAACTCCCAGTTATTTAATACCCATAAGAAATAAAGCTGGGTAACTACTTAAAGAGCTACAGGAAAGTACCTAAAAATATTTTGAAAATATTAATAACAATGTAAATCAAATTAGTTGTTTTAAATTTTTTCTACAAAATAGCAGACTTTTGAGCAATCATATTTGGGGTAGTAACATAAGCGCGCGTCGATCAATAGCTTCCAAATAAATAAGGTTAGGAATTTCGTTTATATGACAATTTATACTGCTCGTAAGGGTCTATATCAGAAAAATATTTTTGAGTATACAGGGTGGCCCCAGTAAGCCTGACGATATGAAAGTCATTTGTTAAAACACCTCTTACTTTTATCGTATTTCAGTTCATCTTATTGTATTTTTGGAGGAATAAATTTATGTATTACCAAAAAATAAAAACAAAAAACTATTTTTACTCCTGGTAAGGTGAGCAGTAGGTTGAAAAAAGGTCTAAAAATATTGTTAACCTATATCTATTTCCTGAATTTTGTACAGG
Source organism: Listronotus oregonensis (assembly GCA_019359885.1). Lineage (NCBI taxonomy): Eukaryota > Metazoa > Arthropoda > Insecta > Coleoptera > Curculionidae > Listronotus > Listronotus oregonensis. The sequence continues at coordinate 58,869 of JAHBCN010016365.1, forward strand.
GTATTCAAAATTACGGTCAAAAAATGACATGTTATATAAAACACATTGTTCTGATGTTTTTCAAATAAAACCCTCTGTTTTTTACCATTTACTTTCCACAGTATTTCTTTTATTAACAATCTACATAGGCGGGAATGAAAAACATGTTTTTTTTATTATAGAATATTCCTCTAGCATTTCGAGAGCTCCATCACGCTGAAAACCGCTTTAAAAAATATCTATTTTTTTATTTTATTTTAAACTACAAACGATGCTAATGAATGAAGTAAACTCAAATTTTTTTGTACTTTTAATAATTAGACCGAAAAAAAATTAAAATACATTTCTGAGCAGTAATGAATGCTCAATCGTTTGTATTTTTTTATAGTAACAATTTTTTTTTTACTTGATGCGAGTACACAAAATATCGCATATTACGAAAAATAATGAAGGTACAAAAAAGTGCGACATGTACTCAAAACCTACAAACGATGATAATAAATGTAGTAAACTTAATTTTTTTGTAGTTTTAATAATTAGACCGAAAAAAATTATAGATACATTTCTGAGCAGTAATTATTGCAAATAATGTAGTTGCTACTAGTGAGATGAATGCTCAATCGTTTGAAGTTTTTTGTAGTATCAAAAAAAAAAGATTTTTTTACTTGATGCGAGTACACAAAATATCGCATATTACGAAAAATAATGGAGGTACAAAAAAGTGCGACATGATCTCAAAAACTACAAACGAAGCTAATGTATGTAGTAAACTCTTTTTTTTGTAATTTTAATAATTAGACCGAAAAAATCATAAATACGTTTCTGATCAGTAATTATTGCAAATAATGTAGTTGTTACTAGTGAGATGAATGCTCAATCGTTTGTAGTTTTTTGTAGTAACAAAAACAAATTTTTGTACTTGATGCCAATACACAAAATATCGCATATTACAAACAATAATGGAGGCACAAAAAAGTGCGACATGTACTTAAAAACTACAAACGATTGAGCATTAATCTCATTAGTGGCAACTACATTATTTGCAATAATTACTGCTCAGAAATGTTTTTATAATTTTTTCGATCTAATAATTAAAACTACAAAAAAATTCAGTTTACTACATTCATTAGCATCGTTTGTAGTTTAAAATAAAAAAAAATAGATGTTTTTTCAAGCGGGTTCCAGCATGATAGAGCTCATTTCGAGTGGATAACGAATTTAAGGTTATTATTGTTAAATACCCACATGAAATGCAAAAATTATTTAGTCTTTTTTAAAACATAACATGAATCTCGTAAATATTTAATCATGACCATGACATTACAGAATTTAGTAAAAGTGATTAAATTCCTAAATAGTATTGAAAAACTCCTTTATTTTATTTTAAACATATATTTTACCCGTTGGTTAAAGATCTGTTTACATTTTGTAACATTAAAGAAGTAACTGTGGCTTCTCCTATTCTTTCTCTCATGCTGCAGCTGGGTGTGTTCAGCTGTGAATTTACTGTATCCCCATAGAAAAAAAACAGATTTTGTCAAATCTGGCGATCTTGCGGGCTACAAAACAGGTCCCCGTAAAAGGAGGATTTACATAGGTGTAGAAATGTAAATTATGCATGTTCACAGTCAAAATTGTAGAAAGATAATATGCACAAGATGTTACCAAATATAACACGATCACCCAAATAACTATTAACATTCTCATGCCTACGGGTAGTTTTTTTTCCAGAGTCGCATAGGTATTCTGATAATAAACATTTACTGTGAAAAGCAAAATATATTTTTTTCGTAAATATCTAAATAACCGTCGAGAATTTAAATACAAAAAAGCTTTTTAATTCTGCATTAAATATTGATAAAACATAAGGGGTTCCATTTAAAAAACGTGAGAAAAAATAAGAATAGGTTAACAGTATCCCTAGTCTTTATCCAATAAAATTTAAATTACAACCCTTAGTGGTAAACCCAGCCATAATTAAGTTGCCTGACAAATATCTATTGTGTAGGCACTGCACCTTTTGAAAGGGTACAGGTCCTGAGAACCTACTAATATCAAGAGTTTAGGTTAGCTATTTTGGATGCTCAATAACACACACAAAAAACCTTGTCACACTCCAAACGACTGATGAACTAAAATGAAAAGACTTAAACACCTGCAATTTACCTTTAACGTACATAATATACCAAAAAGTAGGTACAATAATAAATAAAGAAAATTTTAAATCCGGACCTACATGCGGGTACCCAAAATATATTAAGTTTTACGACTTACAGTAGCAGGTAAAACGAGAAACCAACGTATTATTGTGGAATGTACTGTATCACTGTTATAGCTTTGACACAGTGTTAGTGTGCATACAACACCGTGTGTACGTGCATTCTCTCGTCCAAGCGTCCAAGCCTATTACCAATAAGTTAGCATTATTTTGTGAGCCTATATACTCAAAAGTATACTTTTATTGTCTGTAACAAAACTAAAAATCTGTATTTTAAGTAATTTTTAATTAAAGTCTATATTGTTATAGAAAATTAAAACATAAACGGATTTTTTTAGGATTTTTTCTCGTCAATTTCAAAACAGTAATATGACTACTAAGAGTTTGTTAAAATCATCCTCTCAAGATCGATCAAATCTTGTGGCTTATTGGAGCGTGCCATTATTAGATGGAGCACACATTGTTGAGTTTGAACATGGTACTACAACTGGTAAAAGGGTATTAAGAGTGGATGGAAAAGTAGGTAGATCTAAAGAAAATAGTACAAAAACAAATTAAAATAAATAAAAGTAAAATTTAAATGTTTTTATTTAATCAGTACATTTTAATATTTGAAGTTACCTTTATCTTATCTTTATTTTGTTTTTTTTTGGGATTGGTTTGCAAAAGCTATATCTTATCCATTTTACCATTAAAATAGTGACGTAAAGCAAACATTTTATTTCTCAACTACCTTTTAGAAGGCTAGGATAAGAAACTGTCAGAGCGGTCATTATCAGAGCTGGGTAAAGAATTCCATTAGGACATTAAAAAAAATTAAGAAGTATCATAGATCCAAAATGAAGCCAAACTATTGTTGGAGTCTCTATCGTCATATAAAATAAAAATCCCTAAAGCTGTTCCGGCAAGCAAATGGGATAGATTTTAAAGAGGCTGAAGTTAGCTATATTTTTATGCCTTATACCTTGAAGTAGCGAAATGAATATAATAACAATCTAGATCCATTTACGTAGATTTTTTAGATTTTAAACTTTTTCAATAGTTTAACATAAAAAATACATGTCCAATTTGTAATTAAAATATATCCACTTCTTGAAGACTTTATATTTATATCGGTACATAATTTCACGTAACATTAATTAACAATAAATATTATGCAGGTTTATTGTTTGATAAATTATACAAATACAGTATTGTTTGTGTCGTGTAAAACTACTTTTTTAAAAATGCCTTGAGAAAATGTTTATTTATTATTTCAACAGGTACAGGGTCTTTGATTATATTTACGTGGCTTCTAAGGCCTTTATTTTTGAAGACAGAAAAAAATGTTTTATATAAAAACTGTAGGATTTTTTCCATATTATCTTTTGAAATTATCAGTAAAAAAAAATCGCAATAAAAAACTTTTTTAAATGAAACACCCTGTATATTATGCGCTACAACGAAAGATCTTTTTTTTCTGATTTCATATATATTTACATTGGATGAACCATTTTTGAGATATTTTAGGTTAAATTATTAATAAATAACAAAAAAGTTTTATATTAGTATCAAGAAAGCCATGGAAAAAATAAAATTGTTATGTTGCTGAATTTGGTGAGGGTTTTCTCTGGACCAATAATGTTTATTTTTGTGATTAAACATTACTGCTAAAGTAAAGGAATACTTGTTGGTGAATAGAATTTTATTTAAAAACTTTGGATCCTGCTGCATAAACCTAGCTATTTCCAATGCATACTTAGGTCGGCCCGGCATGTTTTGTTCAGGAAGATTTTGAACGGACAAATTTATAAGGAAATTTGTGAAATTTTAAGGTTAAATAAATTTTATAATCTGTTTTATTAAGTTTAGATGCCGCATCCGAGATTGATATTTTAGGATTTTCTAAAATTATTAAAAGTAGTTTGTGCTGGCCCAATAAAAAAAGTATAATAATTATCCTGACAAAACGAGGATATCCAAAACTTTGTTTTCATTTTATGCTGCAGTCCTGCAGTCCTTTTCTTCATTTTAAAGCTTTTTCGTTCAATAAACTTTCTTACTATGTATTTAATAGTATCTATAGATGGTACCCGTTGTTAAGGATATAGTAAGTAATATTCCCTTTGCACTGTCGTCACATTATTATTGTTACCATAAAAAAGACGCATAATAGCGATTTTTTGTTCTTCCGAATAGCCCATCGACAAAAAAGCAATACAAACTACTTTTAATAGTTAAAATGATAAATTTTAACTTTTTAGAATATCAATACGTCAAATTTATTAAAACAATTTTATTGTTTTCATAGCTTTCTTGATAATTATATGATTTTTTTTTTCACTTTATTTATATTTTAAGCTTAAATATCTTAAAAATGGTTCATCCAAATATCATCAATGTATATATATTTAAAATCAGAAAAAAAAGATCTTTTATTGTGGCGTATAATATACAGGGTGTTTTTCATTTAAAAATGTTGAAGTTGCCTATATTTTTCCATTTTTTTATTGCGATATTTTTTTACTGATAATTTCAAAAGATAATATGGAAAAATATCTACAATTTTTATATAAAACATTTTTTTCTGTCTTCAAAATAAAGGCTCCAGAAGCCACGTAAATATATTTAAAGACCCTGTACAATTATTTTTCTACAAAAATATTATCTGTACTTTTTTAAGGAAATTCTTAGGAGAGAATGGATGTTTAAGCTTGTTGGTGACATAAAGTTTACTGTTGGAAAACAAGAGGCAAAATGTGAACTAAGAGTTGATCCTATACCATCATTTTCGTTCTCTTATTCATTAATAGTGGACGGCAAACCACTAGAAAAATTTACTGAAAAGCAGAATCAATCTATAAAATTTTGGAGCGTCGTTGAGAATGGAAAACGATATGGGGTAGTTTTTTGTAAGTTAAAAAGTAATTAGTAATCAATCCCATAGTTCCAAACAAACCAAAATTATTATTTTTAAATTCCCGTTATATATGTTAATACATATTAAGGTATCTAAGTACAGAAAATGTATTGTACACACAAAAGGTTTTTGATTTTTTTCTTTTTAACCTTTGCTTAATGAGAAAATTCATGATATTAAAAAAAAAGTTCTTGTATGTATAATATTACTGACGCCAAGACAACAGATTTTTGTCTCTTGTCTCATTAAGACAAGAAAATGATTTTTTTATCATTAAAAGGCTTAAGAGAAGAGAATGCTCGTATCTCGTCAAGAATATCTTTCCTATCAAGGTCATTCTTTCTCTCGACCAGATATTTCACAACGCAAAAAATTATAAGCTAATATAAAAATAAGATTTAGCTTAAAATTAAAAAAGTATAAAGTATTAGGGATCAGGATCAAACATTGCCATACTGATCAATATAATTAAATATAACGTCAGCCCATCCGTTAGAGTATCCGTGACAACATACTGGTTGTTATTTTTTTTATTTTTACAAAATAATAAGTTACCAAACTTCAATAGCCATTTGACTATGAAACCAAATTTCATTTATTGCATCTTTGACAAAATCAGTTATTTTAAAAGAGTCAAAAAGAGTTTAATATTAAATAAAGTTAGAGGTGTATTTAAACTCCTAGGGGAGGTGACCTTTACTCCTAAATTCTTAAATAGGAAAGAGGGTCTACTGATATCTCATTTTAAAGATCATCGAATCCTCTTTTTAAAGCTTCCTAGTTTTTAGAATTTGATGCAGTAGTTTTCAAGAAAATACGTTTTATAAACATAATCGGCCTATAATCAAAAGTAACGCTTTTTCACTTTTAGTACTATTTTTTATTTAGTATTTTTGTTTTTAAATCCTGTCCTATTCAACTTAAAAAGTAAGGAAGCATTAAATGTCACTTTTTAATCCCTCAATAAAAAGCGGAGACTTTTTACTTACGCTTTAAAATTATAAAAGTATTGTCAGTCAGTGTCTTGTTTAGAATATTATCAGTCCAAGGTTAGCAGTTATTTCTGCTATGGAATTCGATGCTTGTGTAAAAAAATATAAATAATGCAGTTAGTTTTTTATCTTTCTTTGGAACTTATTTACATTCAATTTATGTAAATTTAGTATCTCGCAGGATTTTGTCTGTGATTATTTCGACTTATAATCTTTTTTCTTGCTCTAAATGGTTTACTCAACGGCGGAAAGAGTGTCGATAATTGAACTTTATTATATGTGAAAACGGTAGGTGCGCTAATAGTACAGCACAGTTATTTAACGAACTAAATTCAGATAAGCATGTCAACTGGAAATACGTTATTGAACTAGTAGCCAAGTTTAGGGAGACAGGATCTGTGGCAAATCGAAAACGAATCACTCCTAATCGAATAGTGGGAAACGAAGCAATGCAAATTGCTGTTTTGGGCCACGTCAATATCGATCCTACGTTAAGTACCAGGCAATTACCTACAGTTTCTGGCATATGCCGTACGAGCATTCGAAGAATTTTAAAATCCCATAAATTCCACCCCTATAAAATCCATCTTGTGCAAGAATTAAATAAAGATGACTTTGATAGACGTGTAGAATTTTGCGAGATAATTAGTGAACGGATAATAAATAACCCGAACTTGTTCAACATTTGTTTCTCAGATGAGTGTTCGTTTTTTGTGAACGGGACTGTTAATCGTCATAATTGTCTGTATTGGTCTGACGAAAAACCCGCACTTATTCCATGAAGTTCACACTCAACCAGGGCCGTATTTAGGCGGTGGCGAGATGGGCGACCGCCAAGAGCGCAGCTACCTAGGGGGCGCAAAATCGGACATAATTTTTTTTCAAAAAAGTTTTCAGTACCATAGTCATATTATGATTATTTTTATTAACAAAATTATTAAAATAAATACATTGCAACAGAACAATTTTATAACAAATTTTCAACTTAAATACTTGATTTATTTACACAGGTCCACAAAAAAAGTGGTGTGTGCTGGGTGGACTAGGATTTTCTGTCATATTTTTTTCAGCTGAACACAAATCTAAAGTCAAAATTGGGGGTCAAACAGCAAAATATCGAGAAAAGGCGTAATTTCAAATATTTACATTTTTTTTAAATTTAAAACGTCAATATCTTAAAAACTATAAAAGATACACAAAACCTTATTTGACATAAATTATGTATTTTTTTCAAGACCTTTAATTTAAGTTATATAACATTTTTGTCCAAATGCAAAGTTTCGAGTTATAATCAAAAAACCGAATTTCAGGATTTTTTTAAGGTATACCCCAGGAAAAAAAAACATTTCTTTTTTGTTTTTTTATACAAATTTTAAGTGATTTGGGATATAAATAAATAAAATAAATAATTTACAATACAAAAAAAAACCAAAAACGTTTATATAACTTGTTAGATAGACAATTTAGAAAGCCCTATTTTTGGTTTTAATATTTTTTTTATATCTCTTATGGTTTATATAGTCATAGTCCAAACATTTCGTGGTGGCAGCTTTCTTTTTTCTTGATTTTTTGCTGTCTGACCCACAATTTTGACTTCAGATTCGTGTTCAGCGAAAAAAAATACACTAAAAAATCTTAGTACGACACCCAGCACACACCACTTTTTTTTGTGGACCTGTATTATTTTTAATAAATTAAGACTAAAAAAATATATGAATAATAACTGAAGTAATAATTTATCCTGATATATACAGCAAGAACGTAACTCTTTGATTTTTTTTAATATTTAAACTGCGGATAAATTGGTATTTTAAAAATTAAGTGCAGCACTAGTTCTTTTTACTACCAATGGCTTAAAATAAATCTTTCAACATTTCTCAAACTATTATGCAATGTTATGTTGCCTAAAATTAAGACAGTACGAAATAAGAAACCGATGCCAAAGCATAGAGTGGTGACTCACCGATCATAACTCTATAAAGAAACGAAATTCCCGGATCAAAAAACTTAAAAGTTACAACTTTATGCAGTAAAATTTCCAGGGAAAAACCCCTGGATTCCCCGTTTTCGTTGGGGGGTATCCCATACTTCCCAAATCCCCCGATGTGTGGAAAAAGGGGCGCAAATGTTAAACCCCGCCAAGGGCGCGGCCATACCTAGATACGGCCCTGCACTCAACATCCTGATAAATTACACGTCTGGGCTGGAATTTATGGCGATTGTGTTGTTGGTCTTTTTTTACCAGGAAATCTAACAGGACAAATGTACTTACAATTGTTAGAAGACACTGTCGATCCCGCATTGACAAATTATTGAACATGATGAATTGATGACCGTTACAAGGCGAATGAGTTGACATTTCAACAAGATGGGGCACCTCCCCACTATGTTTTTGCTGTTCGTTAGTATTTGAATGAAACGTTTTCTGGCAGATGGATCGGACAAAGAGGACCAGGGGAGTGGCCTGCAAGGTCACCGATTTAAGCCCGATAGATTTTTTCCTGTGGGGTAACTTAAAGAGTAAAATTTATAAAACCAGAATCTCTACATGATTTAAGTCAACGGATCATGAATGTCGGAACATTACACCTGAAATGCTTCAGAACGTCCAAAACCGTTTTAAACAAAATTAGTATGACTGCATGAAAGCAGGAGGCCAACATTTTGAACACTTGTAAAATTAAAAAGCAAGTAAGTAAAATAGAAGGAAAGTTTTGAATGTAAATGTTCTCATTATTTGAAATCATCCCCCTCCCCCTTCGTAGGGTTACCCTTACCAAAAACTGAAAGCTGTGCTTAGAAAGAATGACGTTTTCTCAAAAAATGGCCATTAAAAAATTTAAAGATGATAAAACAATTATTTTTTCAATGTTGACTTATTATTAAATTTAAAATTATTTTCTCGAAAACTACTGCATCAAATTCAAAAAACTAGGAAGCGTTGAAAAGAGAATTCGATGATCTCTAAAATGGGGTATCAGTCGAACCCCTTTTCCATTTAAGAATTTAAGAGTCAATCTCACCCCCCTAGGGGGTTTAAGTGACAGGGTTAAAAAATAAGCGCAAAATGGGCTCCCGTCGAAATAAAAATTGACGGGACCGAGCGATTTTTTCCTACTAACCATAGATATGAAAAAACGGCCGTTTCGTTTTCATTGGCCCACCCCGTATTAAGCAAGATTGTCAGATCTTTTGCATGGAGATATATGATTATCAAAATTACAGTAGTTTAGTTATGGTAATACTATTTATTTTTTCAGCAAAACAGACATTGGAATTATGGGTAAATGGACAAGTTATAGAGGGAGAAGTAAATTTTGTTGAAGGTGGTACCGAAATGAAGTTTTCCTTGGGAAATTCCGAGGCTATAATTCGATCTACATCTCAAGAAACAAATAAGGAAATCGCTTATAATCTTTTTGTCGGTAATAGATTAATTTTTGATGATAACAACAATAAACAGTAAAACATTTACATACTTTTTCATTGTAAAAACGTTTTTATAAACCTAGATCACTATCAAAGCTGTGTCACTATAATCAACAGATGGTTTTTGTAAGGCTTAAAGAGAAAAAAGTTATGGGTTATAAAAACCTGTAAGTAAATACTTATTTTTTTAACTAAAAAAAACACGGGTTTCTAATAACAAAAATCATCAAAACACGGAACACATCTGGTCTTATCAAGTCGGCGACATATCATCCTTGTTGTGAATGATTCCACCCGATCTAGAGCTGCAAGAGTCCGGACAAAGAATATTTTTGTAAGATTTCAAGTCTGTATTGTTCAGGAATTTAAAAAATATGTATTTAGTTTTGTGGGGCTGTAGATAGGTAGGATTATTTAACTTAGTTTAATAATTCATTTAAATAAAATAACTTAGTTTTTCCCTTCCGAAGACCATTGCATAAGGTTCTGAAAGCTCTATAATCTCTCAAATATCGATTTAAAAAATACCTAGCAAGTAAACATGGTAACTGACTTTTAGAACCAATGGATACATTAGACGATTTCGCCACGTTTTGGTAGGTACTTTTGGTTAGTTGCCAATAAAAGTTATGAAAACGGTGTGACGTTCCTAATTAATAATCATACATTGACGTTCTTTAAGAACGATGAGATCTGCTCATTGTTATTAAGAGGTTAGTAATGATTAGAAGTTAAAGGAATTTTGTTTACGCACTTCTTTCAGCCGCTGTAGCTATCAGCTGACGAATGACAAACCAAACAAATTCGGCTTAAATTGGTAAGGTACGTCATTTTCATGACCTCAGAAGATACCGAATGGTTAACCAGTTATGTACCAACCAAAACGTGGCGAAATCATCTATTGTTTGTTGTTGTAACCAGGGGCGTAGCTACCGCCGTATCTACCGTATCAATTATACGATGAAGCAAATGTTATGTCGGGTGTTTATAGAGGATTACAAACCCTAATAAAAGAGCATGCTCCGAATGCCGACTATGTTCATTGTGCTGCGCACACATTTAATTTAGTTTTAAACGATGCTGCGAAACATGTTAGTGAAGTGTCTACTTTTTTCGATAATTTAGAAAAAATATATACTTTTTTGGCAATAGTATAAAACGCTGGGCAATGTTAAGTGACGATTCATCTGAAAAATATTTATTTACTCTTAAAAAGGTATGTCCTACCAGATGGTCTTTAAAGAACGATGCTTTATTAGCGGTAAAGAAAAATTATTTATTAATCATGAAAACGTTGTACCAACTAAATTTAATTTCGAATAAAAAAGATGAACGTGAAGAATAAAAAAATATAATTAACATTTTAGAGAGTTATGATTTCTTAGTGCTTGTCACATTTTTTTCTTCACTATTTGAAATCATTAATCCTTTTTTAAAGCTCTACAGCATGAAAACAATAACTTACTGAAAACTAGTATTTTATTAAGTAATCTTTTGAATAGAGTTTGCGAATTAAGACATCAAAATGCATTGAATAGTTTGCTAAATAAGTCCAAAAATTTAGCAATAGAGTGGGGAGTAACAACTGTTTTTAAAAAAGGCGAAAAATAACGAAGCGTATTTTTGGTAAGTTATCAGAAGATGAGATAATTTCAGACCCGGAATGTATACAATTGCTGTTTAGATATATTAATTTCTCAAACTAAACAAAGATTTCAGAGCCTTTGCGACCTGAGTAGTATATTCGAAATATTACAACCGGAGAAACTCCTGTCTTCTTCAAACGGAGAGATATTCAAAGCTTCCGGAAAATTGTCGGCTAAATACAGTAAAGACATCTCAGTTAATCTTTATGACCAATAAAAGGCTCTAAAAACAAGCTTACAATCTGAAATTCAAAAAAATCATTCTATTATGGGACTTATTGAATTATTGCTAATAAAATTCAAGTTTTCCAGAGGTAATAACAGCATGCTTTTTATTCTTGACCCTTCCAGTTATAACCGCAACTGCTTAAAGAAGTTTTTCAAAATTAAAACTGATAAAACGATGGGACATGAACGCCTGTCAGACCTGTCACTATTGTACATAGAGGCAGAAACTTTAGAAAAACTAAAGTCATCATAAGCTATAAATAAATGATTTAATAAATCAATTTGCCGAAAAAAAGCAAGGAGAGTGTATATTTAATTTGAATTGTTTGTAAAAAATTTGGAAAAAGTGACAGATAGATGATTATGATAAATAAATATTTCTTTTAATTTTATGCAATTTTTTTTCTTTTGTGAGAAATCTTTACCCTTCATAAGGGCCCCCAAACAATTTTTTATACGGAGCCCCGTCAAGGCACGCTACGCCACTGGTTGTAACCATGGTGGGTTACTTTTTGAACCAAATTTTTTTAGGTGTTTTTCTCAATCGAAAATGAACCGGTTATAGTCATTAATTTTAGCATCCTGTATTAAAAAAATATTTCAGTTAATTCCATACTTTACCACCTTTTTTCACTTTTTTATAAAAGGCAACAGGGTGGTAGTAATTACTCTCTTAGTTACGCTTATCGTATTTTTGGGATAATTTAAGATATAATTTAAATAAACGTCTTAAAAGAAAGACTACAAGATACTAATAATACTCTCCCACTCATGGGCAAACATATTTTACCAAAAGACAAATCTAGTTTATTAAATATTGTGTAGAGACTTGCTCCAAAGAACATACAGAGATAAAAACGCGTCCATCGCGCTACACAAACATGAGTCTGAAACTCGAATTTAACTAATGAAATCAAAATACAGACTTGCGTCCCAAACTACCAAAAATTATCAATAAAAAGAATGATCGACAGAAAATGGAAAAAATGATCTAAATAACAAAAAAAGATATAGGTACCCTTTGTCAACATTATCATAATATAATAGACCCAACCCAGAAAAAAAGAAAATGTAATTAAATTATCTAAATACATGAAAACATAACCTACAGACTGTATACACATCAAGAAAACCCAACTTATTAGGAAATTTAAAAAAAATATATTAATCATTATCTTCTTGTATCTAATAAATGCCACATTCCTTCGTACAAAAGAAAAGCAGTTAATAATTCGAATCATCAAAAACAACTCCAAGATATGCCTTCTAAATGTATTTTTTTAATAATGTTTTTTTTTTACCAAATTATATAACCATATATAAGACAAAACTATTTAGAATTACCTTATAGCGCTATTCACTAAAGGTTAAAGAAAAATATGGGCATTTAGGTTATTGTAATTTTTACAACGTCCTGTTTTCATAAATTATAATATTTTTATTGCCATCTATTATTGTTATACGATTTTAAATAAAAACAAAATGAATTTATATATTTATCACTGATGACACTAAAAAAATTAAAATTATGGTAGACATGTTGCTTTACTTGCTTCAATGCACCGAAAACAAATACTTAATATTGGCACTTTAAATACGTTCGGGTCAATTTCTAAAAAAAAAGAACTAATCTAATCTTTTAATTTAAAATTACAAAGAATTAAAATAAAAAAAAAATAATAATAACCTTTTACTTAAAAACATTAGGAACCCAGAGTGAGATCACGCGTTTTTATTACAAATGTGCTTCTTTTTGATACAGGAATTGAAAACAAGTAGAGCATCACGTAGATAGTAAGTTATTTTTTATTTTAATAAATGATAATTTTTTTTTCTATTTTAAAACAGTAAATGAGTGGTTATAAAATTATTCCTAGTGACAAAAAATAAAAATTATAATTTATAAAATAAATACATTTCTTTAAAATTTAGTAAATACCCCATGTAAATTCCAAACATTATCGTATAATTTTTTTTTTATATTTAAACTCTTATCAAAAGTCACGTGACAAGTGTCACAACGTATTCAACGCTATCCGATATGCACAACTGATTTCCATAAAACTTTTCTTAAACATCCTAAAAACAAATAAAATCTTTTAATGTGCACAAATTAATACCTGAATTAAATTTAATTCAAGTTAAACAAAAAACGATGTGCGGACTTGGTTTCCACTGGTCATACTTTAACTAACCATGAAAGGTTTTTATATCGCTCAAACTTTCTAATCTATAAAGATAGAAACAAGTTTGGGCGCTAGACTCTTTTATTTTAATTTTTTTTTAGAAAAATAAATTTTTGATACAATTTAGTATATCGTTTAAAAATAAACATATATCTTTCATTAACAGATAATTTAAAAACGTACTTTGATAAAATTTTATATATTATATAAACGTTTAAATAAATTAACCTAAATCCATTTTGGTTACACTACTTTAATTAAAGCTGGGCGCATCTCCAATAACAAAAAAAGACTTGTTATGGGTTAGCAAATTATGACGTCAGCATTTCTTATGCAGGTAAGTAATCCATAACTGGAATGCCTGGATTTGCCAAAGATGAAACATGATTTTTTTTTTTATAAAGGTGGGTTTATACTGACAAATTTAAAAACAATAAAATAAAGTCGTGCTTATCCATACGGATTGCAGACACTACTAGCCCTGAGGAGACCACGTTATACCTCGGGTCTGGTACTAGAATGTCACCGTGCCCTTGCGAATGCTTCCAGCAGGAAAGTGGTCACCCTATGCTGGACCATAGGACACGCTCATTCCAAAGGCAACCGCATTGCTGACTCGTTGGCCAGGAAGGCTGCCGGGACCAAACCTTTTGGACCCGAACCTTTCGTAGGTCTAACAGAGTCTGCGATGAAGGACCTAATCAAAAGACACGCTCATCAGCAGTTTAGAAGACGATGAGATGAAACAGTAAACTGAAACTTTTCATCCCGACAAAAATACAGCTAAACATTACTTGGCCTAGGGCGAACCTTTGTCTAATCACGGACGTTCTTACTGGAATTTGTCAATTACGAAAACACCTCTTTAGAATGGGTATCAATGACACACCTCGCCCTGCACTCTCATCCAAGACAAGATCCATGCTGGGCGAGTATTGGCTTTCCTTGGCCAACATTAAGGAGATTCCCCTCGGCGACGTTGTCACCTACTTTAAATTAGTACGATAGGCAGCATACTGAGTGAGGAGCACCCTTTAGGAGGAAACACAACAGGCCTACTGAGGCCTAGGTGCCTTAATATCTATCACCCTCCTCAAGGTGAGGACGTGAGGGTGTGAAAAGGGTCGCTTATGTGGGCGGCCCTGTCGGGTAACTCTAAAAGTTACTAGCATTCTCAGCTTTGGACAGAGTCGTGCCGCAAGTCGAAGTTTTTATATGGGGTTATTTTTACAGTTGACTGTTTTGACAGTTTTGACTGTTTTTACTATATTGTTTAGTCGTGTAGTTTTAATTAGTCCTTAGTGTGCAATAGACCAAAAAGTTGTGTTTCCCATAAGGATTCTGTTATTTGCTCGGAGCATGTTAAAAAAGACGATTTTTATGCCTTCCAGAAAAATTGCAAAAGCGGTGATTATGAGATCCTGATCAAACAGGAAAAAGGCGATTAATAAAAGAAGGTAAGGTGAAAAATATGATATATCCTAATGCTGCTATTACTAACAAATATTTTTTTATTGTAGCAGTTCCATTCAGTTTGCAATATTACACCTCGGATAACACAAACACGGTTTTTAAGTCCACCAGTGACTCTTCACAACTCTGAATGTAGTTACACAGTTATTACTAAGTAAATTGAAATTTTTGTGTGATTTTAATTATAGTTATTTGTTGTCAAGAAAGTAAATAGTCAATATTGACTTGCTTATACCTAGAACTGATCAACTTTAGGTATATGGATTAATGTACCTTCAGAATGTGTATTTAATATTTTTTTCCCATTATTTTGTACATTTATTAAGTTTGCGGTTAGTTACATTCTTTAATTGTATTTAATTTTTTTTGGATACTTATCTACCAATTACTTGGTATATTATGTTGAAAAGGCATGTTTTAAAATATAACTTATATTTTTTAGATTTGCCTTTTAAAAGTTTAAAATTAACTGATGTAAACCTACCTTGCACTGAAGAAGTTTTTGTTTAGATTGTGTAGTATGAAGTGGACTGCGAAGAACTTGTAAGTAAGTTAAACTTTCGAGTACCAAATAAGAACACGAGATCTAATTATTTGTTTTATCTTGCAAGGGCTGCCAACAAACTATAAATGAAATTTTTGTGTTTGTATTAAGTAGGATTTTAATGCTTAAATGATTTGTATGTTTTAAAATATGAAATGTAGTATACCACAAAATATTATTAAATAATACCACTAAGTACTGTGTTCTTTTCTTCCATATCATTTCAAAATGTAAAAATTTCAGTTGTATTTTATTTAATTGTTGCAATTGTAAATGTATTGTAGTGTTGTAGTTGTGAAACAAATAAAGTTTAGTTTTTTAGCAATAAACCTGTATTCACATTTTTTTACATAAAATAATTCATTTTATTGCCATGGAAAATTTTGCTATTATTCTGCAATATCAAGATGCTGTATGGTCCGTAAGTATATAAATAACTAGTTTTTAAAATAAAATAAATTAAGGATTAATAGACAAGTTTATATATTTATAAAGAAATACAAAAACACCGTCATAAATTCCTAAAAAAAAGTTAATTTTTCTATGGCTTCCAGTATCTGATTTGGAGTTGGATATTTTGTAATCTTACAAAGATCTTCAAGATAGCTTGTAAAAGCCCATTTCTAATCCTGCACTTACAGAAAAGCTTCCTTCCTGTCTTTCTTCTATAGGTATTTTCACGGCTTCTGCTTAGACGAGTTGGCCAGTGTAATTCCTTTTCTGGCAGCTTCCAGCAGAGCAACACGTAGTGCAACTTTTATGCATATTTTAACAGTTCAGCTAGAGAGGCCCCGAACTTCCCGCTTTCTTCGTTCCTTCATCCCTAGAGTGTCAAGACTATGGAACCTGCTACCTGCAGAATTTAAGTCTCTTGTGAATAAATTTTCCCTCTTACCACACTTCAGCCACCCACGGGGCGTTCATACTAGGCCTCAGCCTTTGCGGACTGTTCCAAGATAAAAAAAAAATTAAAGTCCCCAAACTTCTGTACTTGCTCATAAAATTTTATAAACGTTGTAATATAGGTGGGTATTATTAAAGAAAAAAAGGTATTAATAATTCAATATCGTGTGTTTAAAAATAGAGTAAGTACTCATAATTATAACAAATTAGCAATCATCAGTCTTTTCTACATTTTAATTCTTTTCTCATTTTTTAAAATATTTCATTTAGTAGATAGAGATCGAACGCTGTTAGAACAACACCGATACGTCACGGTTTTATACGGGTTTGCCATATGAGACCGTGACGTATCGGTGTTGTTCTTACAGCGTTCGATCTCTACCATTGAAAAGGTCGTGTTGTCGCTTTAATTTTTAATTTCAATACTTAATTGAATTACATTTATATTTTTGAAATATAAAATTTGTTCGTCGTTATAAAAGCACTTTTTCGTTTCCACCTCAATTCTACGCCACTGTCCGGCATAAAATCCAACATGGTCGAAATGGACCCTTCTTGACGTCACACAAGAGTTTTTCAATATGGCGGATGTCATAACCCCCTTTAGATTAATAAACTCTGGTATAGCTTATTAATAATCTTATTTATACTTTATAATTAGCCTGCAAATAATTAATAGAATTTCATTGCTTACTTTAGTACGATGCCTAAATAGCTAAATAGTTATTACGTTTGACTCGCGACAGATCGGAAAATGCTATCCATCCCGAAACCAATACTTCTATACTACCTAGAGTTTCTACCAACCTCAACCCTCACCTGGTTATCGCCCGTTATCAAAGCCTGCGAAGGCACTCGAGACTGTAACCTACAAATATTGTATATACTTGTGTTTATGTTTTGTAAATATATTGTATGTACACATGTAGTCTAAGGAAGTATTGTAAATATGTATATAATTAATAAAGCTATTTGTAAGTAGTAAGTAAGTAAGACTAGCAACAAGAACGTCCCGAGTTCGATTCTACGAAACTTCAAGACCTTTTTTTTTTATTAAAAACACACTTTTTATACTTACTTTCTAATATAATGTCATAAGTGTAATTTCTTTTTCCTTGTACCAAGTTTGACGGGGACCCCAAATATAATTTTAAAAAATATTTAAATCAGGTAAAAAAGATTTTTACACACAATAACACTTAATAGTATTTTAAAATTTATGAATATTGACCCCATTATACAAATTTAAACAAGAAGAATACACCATTTATCATTATTATTATTATTATTATTATTAAACCTAAGTAAAAAAAGCGTGTTTTTAATACAAAAAGTTCATGGAATTTTGTAAAATCGAACTCAAGACGTTCATGTTGCTGGTCAAACGTGATTCCTATTTAGCCCTTGAGGCATCGTACGCAAAGAAATCCTATAAATTTGCGGGCTATTTATGAATTATAAATGAAATTATTAATTTAATATAGCCTGTCCAGGATTTTTTCAGCAAACCCATTTTCTAGTTATTTTATAGTGTATTAAATTTTATTTTAAACATGTTTCGTTCATTAATCACCTCGGTGAAGAATACGACCTTCACCGAGATCTTAGACTATGTGGATAATTTCAAAAACACAATGTGATAAGGCTTTAAATACACACAAAAAAATACGTAAATAACGCCAGAAAAACAAACAATTCAAATTGTGGTATATGATTGTCGTCAAAAGTTTCTAAGGCATACACATTTTTGCTTTCACATAAAAATAAAATAAGTGTTTTATATTATTTGCCTCTATAAAATTTAAATAGTACTTATACAGTAAAGCGCACCGTACTGCGAACATAGGAGGCTCCTGGACAATTTTGGATGTACCCAATTCTAAAATACCAATAATAATTTTGTGGCTTGCATCTCAACTTCCGTCTCGTTTTCTCACGTGGCGCATTTTTGGTTAGGACTGGTGGGGAGTGCGGTGATAAATTCGGAAGAATTATCTGTCCAGTTTAGTTGTTTACTACGTTTTTATTTTCAGTAAGAGGATGCAGTGTTTATAGGCAAGTAGTAGGAGCTAGCTAGCGTCAACCGACTTCGATCGGATTTCTTATCAGTCATAAATTTAAAATTAGTGGCTTACGAGACCGCAACGTTTGCTGCTTAAAAAGCAAACAGTTTTTCCTAATAAAATAAAATAATTTTCTCAAATAAATAATGGAACGTAGAAGATATTTTAAGAAAATAATTTAATGTGCATTCATAGAATAAAAAAAGAAAAACTCTTTTGCAAGTTATCAAAGATGATTAAATAAACCACCTTCTTGAGCCAAACAATAACCAAGATTGTCATAAAAACGCCTTCTGACATTTGCTAGAATGTTAAGGGTAATAATCCTAAATTCCCAATTCCCAATTTGTAATTGCAATTCTTGTAGATTATTAGCCCTATTCTCCTGAAAACCATAAATTTATGATTTTACGTGACCTCAGAAAAAAAAAATCGTTGGGTGAGACCATGAAGTAAAAATGTCGATTCATCAGTAAAAACAATGTTTCTTATAAAATTTTCATTGTTATTTTTCATTTCCATTACAGTTTCAAAAAATTGCCTTCGTCTAAAATGATCATCAGGGAAAATTTAATTGGTTTTTCTTACTTTGTAGGATCGGTATCAATTTTTTCAGCACTCTTTCCACTGATCTTCTGCTCAAAAAAAACCTGTTCTGCAATTGTATTAATGGAAACTGTAGGATTTTTAATAACACTTGCCACTACCATAATTTCTTTCATTTCCCTTTTTGTTGTTTTTCTGAGGCACTATCATGTTTATGTTTTCTTGGAGTTAAACAACCAAATGTCAGAAAGTTTTTAATGATTCGGTAAATAGTGGAAATCGTGGGAGTCGGCCTGGTTAGAAATAAATTATTAAATAATTCCCAATTCCCTAACAGGATTTCCACGGTGATTCCATTCAATAATTTAAATTTTGTCTTCCAGTTCGTAAACATCCATTATTAATAACTATTATTAAAAAAAACTTTTTGGTCGCAAATAATCGACACAATACAACTATTGCTGTCGAGCGTTCGATACTAAAGAACTATTTCAGAAATAAACGTATTGAATTGTTCGCTGGAAAATTATTGATCGATAAGCAATGCGTGCGGCGTTTTAAGGTACATCCAAAATCGTCTAGGATCGTCCTATGTTCGCAGTGGTCTGCGCTTTACTGTATATACTAAACATTTATCTAAATTTTATTTTATTCTTATTTTATGTTATTTGCCTGTACAAACCTACCTTAAAAATTGGTATGATAAACTGTATAAACAAGTAATGGTGGGAAAAACTGAAGTTTGAACGGCAGCCTCGCTTAACTCTTAAATATAATAAAAAATAAAAATATTAATATCTTTATGTAAATTTATTTTTTTATTTTTACTATATAACATTAACATAAAAGATTATGAAAATATACCGGAGTGATTAAAAAATTAGAATTATATCTTTAAAACATATTGGAGCAATTTTTAGCATTAAAATGTCCTTAAGGTGCTTTTTATGACGCTGTTAGCGCTTATGCAAAATTATCTTTAAACATTTTAAGGCATACTACTGATATGATCATATTAAGGCAGATCAAGTCATTTCAACACTATACTTTTATACATTATCATGATAATACTATCTATAAAACTATAACTATACGCTTTAAAGCGAAGGGATAATAATATTAATTTCTAATTTACCCTGACTATACTTGTGCATCCAAAATCCAAGATACTAATAATAAGAAATCATAACAAGTTAATTTGGTAACAAATTAACAAACATAGATTTTAAATATTTTATAAAGTAACAAAACAAAAATAAACTTAATCAGTCATTATTTTGTGTTGTCTTTGGTATCTTTTGACGATGTTCAAATACTTGTTATCACATGCTTCTTAAGTTATATCGTTGATTGAGTAATGAGTATTACTCAATCAACGGTTATATTAAAAATAGTGCAATGGTTTTGCTCAAATAATACTTTACATAGTTAAAGACGTAAAATACAGATACTGATAGAGACCGGCAAAATTTCTGGTGCAGGCCGTTGAAAAGTGCTGTTTATTCCTGTTCGGGGCCAATCGCATTTTGATTAGTGATGAGCAATATATAACGCACCGTGATTTAATCGCTGATATCTAAAAATTACGAAATGTGATTGCTGTCGAAAGCAGAACAAAACCGTAAAGTGATCACGACTTTAAAGACGACGCGCGACGCGCGTGGTACAAAACGCGACGGTCAGATTGAGTTTGTGTGATTTTGATATGTGTGGTTGTGTGAAACAGGGCTAAAGGACAGTCGCGCGTCGTAACGGGAAACGGCGGAAGACCGTGCGGTCGAATTTCGATTCACACCATAAGGTAAACAGGTGCAGCATACGAGCGAGATCGTGTCTTATAAATTATTGGCTGTAAAAACAATTGCTTATTCGGCTGATTCTATTAATATCATTTTAACAACATTCACATATATTTTTCACTATATTTTTGTAATCTTCCCGTGGCGTGATTTATCCAGTCGTTTTTGTTTTTTAAAATGAACAATTACCTAAGAAATGACAAATAAAATAACAAATAACGAAACAAGACAAGACTAACAAAAATACCATATTTATCTTATTATATACCATATAATTGTATTATTTTACTTTTTGAAGAATTAAATATTTTATTTTTTGTTTCCGTTTAACTTAATAATAATGTTTTCTTGAAAGTGTTAGACAATGTAATGGTTTCAATAACACTAGAATCTTGGACTTCCATTGTCTTTATTTGTTAATTGTTACACAAGGTTTCGGTTAGTGATGTATCTCCAACCGTTCTCAAGTGATAACTAAAACTATTCTTAAAAGCTACGATTTATATATTATCCCTTGTTCACCGAAGCTCGACCGACTTTTCACGGTTCAGCAATGGCTGCCAGATATTCGGAATATCCATGCTAGGCTTGCTAAATAAATTTTTGTTGCTTACATTTAGTACAGCTTCTTTAAATTTTCTTTTCTTCCAGTGAACAAGGGATAGTATATAAGTCGCAGCTTTTAAGAATAGTTTTTAGTTATCACTTGAAAACGGTGGGAACAAACCGAAACGTTGTGTAACAATTAACAAATAAAGACAATAGAAGTCCAAGATTCCAAATTGAATAATGTTTATTTTTACTCGGTCCCTAATTCAAACCCTAAACAGTAAACCATACACTGCACTGCAAGCTGCACGTGACTACTAACTATCTGTAGTTAAGTAAATGAATCGTCACACGACAGGCTGCATAAACATTTAGCCATGTACCAATATGTAACAGGTTAAAAAGACGTCACGTCTTAAAATCACTAATATCAAAAAATCACGGTATCGCTCATCCCTAATTCTGATTGACTTATGTGATTTTAATTGATTACCTCATACAGTGTGTATCAGCCAAATGGAATAAATTTACTAATAAATAAATGGAAGCGTGTCCGAAAAACACTCGGACACGTCTATCAGTATTTTTAGTTGCGCATTTTTTCCAGTAAAAACTTTTTATACAGGGTGTGTCATGTAACAGTGGTTAATACTAACTTTCCTATTTAAATACAACGCACTGTATATTATTAAATTTTTGGATTCTTCAGATCATTCTAGAAATATTTCAACTGTTTCGGAAATATTAGGTGCATTTATCGTGATTTATCGTATTTGCATGATTGCCACTTACTTAAGGGTTACTCTGCGGAAATATACCTACTAGCGAACAAGCATGAGAGAGAGAAAGAAGAATAGGTGTATAATCTCTCTTTCTCTCTCTTGATTTGTCGACGGTGTATATACCCCTCCCGCCAATCAATCAGCACGCGGAGCGAGAGAAAAATATTATAAATCTATTCTTCTTTCTCTCTCACACGCTTGTTCGCACATCCGAACAGCAAAGCTGCCTCTAATAGGTATATACACAAAAAGTAACCCTCAAGAAAGTGGCAAGCATACAAAGGCATTCAATGCAATTAATCTGAAAATGCATAATATTTCCGAAACAGTTAAAGATGGGTATTGGACATTGTACATAAAATATGTTCAGAATGTTTTAAATAAACCAAAAATTAAATAATGTACAGGGTGTTTCATTTAAATTAAGAAAGTTAATATTAGCCACCGTTACATAACACATCCTGTATAAATAGTTACATCTAAAAAAAATGCGCAATTAAATATACCAATCGACATGTCCGAGCATTTTTGGAATACGCCCCTATTGATTTATTATTGAATTTATTCCATTTGGCTGATCCACACTGTATGTCTAGTACCCAAAATGATGACCACACGTCTTATTTATATCACCCTTATTCCTAATATTGCAACAGGTAAACCATAACGTCGATAGTCAATAAAATGTATTACTAGAAAGCCGCATATATCTTGGAAAATGGACTTACATCATAAAGTCACTGTTCTTTAATATTATAAGTTTTGTTGGTTGGTAACTCTTATTCAAATAAACAAAAACATTTTTAAAACAAGAGACTTTTTTAACATCCAATTGGTTACAAAATTGTAGATATATCTAGTAATACGCCAATTAGAATTTTTACTAAATTTAACTTTTTTTGAAAATTTATCGAAAAAACAAAACTTCGCAAAAAAATAGTACCCTAATTTATTGTAATTACTATTTTGCTTTTCTTAATTCTTATGATAATCTTTTTCATTTTGAATTTAAAGGTTTTGAATTACAAAAACTATCGTTATAAAAAAATAATAGGTAGGAAATGATAGTATTCATTTATTTAACGCAAATCTAATAGTTGGTTTCTTCAGGAAAAAAATTGGTTATTTGTAAAAAAATTGAGGAAAATTTCATAAGATTTAAATGTTGCACACGCTGTATAAAATGTACATGGCAATAAACTCATCAATTCAAGTTGATTACTTTTATAAAAATAATAAATATTGTTTTTAAGTTATTGGCTTATTGTCGACTTTTTATTTTTCTTAATTTCTATTAAATAAGTACGCATGAGAAGAAAGCAAGTTGGCTTACTAACAAATAGTTGTATAATATTTCATCAAGAAATAAGAATAACATACTGCCACCATTCAGGTTCTTAAATTTTGATTGAAATGAAATGGAGTTTGAAATTTGTTATATTATTAAACTTTATATTGAGAACAGAAAAAAAGTACAAATGCGTTACAGATGTATTTCGCTAGATATTGGGAAAGAAGGCAACCACCAACCATTAATACTTTTAAAAGACTAGATGAAAACCTAGTTGCCTTTGGATCGTTAAAATAAATAATAAAATAATAAAAACTAATATATATATTAAAATAATAAAACTTTATACAGGGTGTGCAAAATTTAAATACTATGTTTAGTTTTTGATGTCTTTTTATCATAAAATGAGTATTACATAAATTTTACTTGTTTAAAATAACCTGCTCATTAATATTAGGGAGAGTTTTAACAATTTAACTAAAAAACCGTTCTAGTCTCTTTTAATTTTTTTAATACTTATAATCTAAATGGTAAATTATAACAGTAATACAGTTAAAACAAATAATTTAGTACAGTGGCGGGTCTAGGATTTTCAAAATGTTTTTTCTAAAAAGTAAGACCTGGGACACACACTAAATATATACCACATGCTATTGGCATCAAGGGGAACACTTTGGTAAAAAAAAATAATTTTGGAGTTTGCAAAAAAAGTTTTTTTGCAGCGCCGGAGAAAAATCTAAGTTTTAGAAGCGAATCCTGTGTTTGTTTCTTTTTTATGAATTTGTTAAAATGTTATATTTAAAAATATCTGAGTTATCCTTAAAATTCGAGGCATCTAAAAAAAATTCATAAAAAAATTATTGAGTGAAAATATTTTAATTGGCTATGGTTTTTAGAAAAACATAGACAATTTTGCCAAATTTGAAATTTGACGATGAAATTTGATAGTTATTGAAAGTTATTTTTTTTTCTGGGGCGTTGCAATTTTTTTTTTGCAAATTTCAAAATCAAAATTTTCTTTACCAAAGTGCTTTCGTTGAGGCCAATAGCATCTGGTATATATTTGGTGTGGGCACCATGTCTTACTTTTTGGATAAAACGTTTTAGAAATCCTAGAGACGCCACTTTATTACACAAACAATAAGTAAACATAACAAACATATTTTTAACCTTAATAAAACTTTGAATATACCTATTTTTGTAGTTAAAGTAGGGCCTATAACGAAATTAAAAATTGCAAGACCGAAAATCTCCCAGCTAGTGGGTGCAAACAGGCACACCGGCAGCTGTAGCTGCAAAATAATCAGTATTGTTTAAGGTCAAGCAACAGGATACCGCAAACTAAATAAGCTCCTAAAAAGACTAAACCTAATGACAACTTCTGTAAATTCTGTAGAGAGGAAAAACATCCCAAAATATGTAACCTAACGTGGGGCACTCAAGCTTGTAAGAATCGGCAAGGAAAAGCCAAAACTAAGAAGGTAGGTTTCCCATGACCTTTAAACTTTATTTTTTAGATAGAAAATAGTTTATAGAAAGTTGCAGGATTCCAGAAGATTTTCATGGTGTAAGATAGAAAAACAATGATCGGAAAATTAACAAACACTATCACTCGTTATTAAAGAACACCTGTAGAGATCAAATTCTAACTTCCTTTTTCAAATATATAACTTATCTGGTTCGAAAGAGTTGAAGTTATTTGAAATTAAAATCTGTTCTTATAAGCCATAGTTAGCCATGGATACAACCCAAAGTTTGGCAAAGTTAAGTCGCGTTAGCCATGGTTCGTCTTGGAAACCAAACAAAAATATAAATATTTGACAGAAGTCAATTTTGGGTTGTATCCATGGCTAACTATGGCTTATAAAACAGATTTTAAATTCAATAACTTGCAACTTGTTTATCGAACATAGATAGTTATATATTTTGAAAAGAGAAGATTAGCGAATTTGAATTTTCAATCTATACAGGGTGTTCCATTTAAAATAACAAAGTTGATAGTGATTTGTTAATTTCCGATCATCATTTTTTCTATCTAACACCATGAAAATCTTCATGAAATCCTGCAACTTTCATATAAACTATTTTTCTATCTATAAAAAAAGATTTTAAAGGGTCGCATATAGTGGAAAACCCTGTCAAAGAACTTGCAATAAATATTTCAAAGTTGCAGTGTAGAAATGAATAGCCCCAATAGTTGGTAATGAAATGAAAATAAAATTTGTTAATAATGTTTTTAGGGTAATTAAAAATAAACTTTTGCGATTATTATGTTGTAAGTATGCTGAAAACATAAATAATTTTATCATATTTATTTTGCCTTTATAATAGTTTGACATAAAAGTAGTTAATTGAATTTTAAACAGATAGGGCTGTTCATAAAAACTAAACAAAAATCCATGACTACAGCTAAAATTACCTAAGCGTTCAATTTAAAATCCGAAATCTCACCTTCTTTATTTTCAAATATAATTCTTGAAGAAGTGTATTGACAAAACAGACTCAGTATATTATTCTCCATATATCTATAAAGAAAAATAAAGAATATTTAATTTGTAATAATCGAAAACTGTAATCAAAAGAACTTGCAATAAATATTCAATGTTGCATGGTAGTAATGGTACACCCAATATTTAATGAAATGAAATACAAATTTGTTAATTTAATTTTTTATGATGGTAATTGTAAACAAACTTACAACCTTTTGTCCGGTATTTGTATTTTTAATAAAAAGTTGTAAGTCCAGTTGCAATAAAGAGGAATAAAATAAATTTAAATTTGTATTACAATAGCTTTGTTCGTATTTTAGCCAAATCTTTATCAAACTAGTTTGTGATCCACTAAAAGTAGTTTATTTATTAGTTTTATATGGACAGCAGATGAGTTGGCTGTTATAGAAATAAAGCTATTGTTCTATTAGCAAAAAATACATCATGTATCATACATGGCTAAAATAGTACCCTCCACAATGCGGACAATTTACCATTTTACTTATAAAACCTGCCGAGTGAAGCTCTCGTTTTCTTTTACTCTCTTTCTGTTCCTCATTTTCAAATATAATTCTTGTAACCCAAGTGGTAACATATCCCGAAAATTCCATTAGAACAGCTCTGATAAGCGTCTCACCAGAATAACTATTTCTAACG
Organism: Listronotus oregonensis; assembly: GCA_019359885.1. Lineage (NCBI taxonomy): Eukaryota > Metazoa > Arthropoda > Insecta > Coleoptera > Curculionidae > Listronotus > Listronotus oregonensis. The sequence continues at coordinate 85,542 of JAHBCN010016365.1, forward strand.
ACAAACTCGAAAAAAGCTACAATACGCTTGGCATATAAAGGATTAATTTTTTCAAACAATGGATCGTAATATATGGGATCCTTGGTTTTTTCATACATTTGGTACTTCTGTTCCCATTTATCAACTTTTCTACTGAAATAGGAAACACCTAAACGTAAGAATTCAAAGAATTGTGTATCCTTTGGAATAATCTTATCAATTTTTTTAGCAACTGAACTGGTCGGTTGAGTTAAAACATGGCTAATAACTTGATGAACAGCATTTACAACTTTTGTTTTGATATCCCCACTACAAAATATTAATATTTCTGTCGCTAATGTTATGATCTGATTCAGATTTGCTCCTGACGTATCAACGTGAATATCTTTCAACATATCCTTAATTGCAGCTTTAAAAAAAATATTATAGCCTTTTGTTAATGTAGTAGGTTGCTGATTTGAGCTTCGCGCAGCGATCTCCAGATCGGTGGTTTCGTTCGTTGGCAAAAAAACCGGGCTGCCAGCCTGCATTGACCGTATTGTGTTAGACTACACCTACATTGGATCCGTATTTCTCCCGATCCGATGTAGACCGATTTTCTTATCCGACTTTTTTTTAACTAAAAATCAGTGCATTTGAAATTTTAATTAATGACCTCCCCGAAAGATTTAACTCGAACCGCCACTGTTTAGTTTTATTGATTTAATTAGTCAATTAGGGTGCTAATCAGTGCACAGTAATCTTTGGTTTCCCACCAAAATTTTTGATGGGAGAACTTTTGAGAGCCCTTTCCTACAATTTTCATTAACTAAAGTTTCGTCTAACTCTAACAGCAAGTGAGCTACAGCCCGTCAAAAATTGTCTATTTTTGGCAACATTGCAAAAAATCACCAAATCCTCCAATTAGCTCCTTCATATTTCTTTACAAGTCATCCAAAGTGTTATAAGAATCATAAAATTGATTATGGTTGAAAATAGTTGACTTAAAAAAGCCCTAGGTTAGGTTTTTAAAGCGGAGGAGTGAAGGAGGGAGGGGCGTAGTTAGGAGGGAGGGGTGACGCACAGTGTTACGATCTTATGGTACGACGGTACAAAAATAATAACTCTGATTATACCAAATGCAATTTAAAAACAAACATGTATTAGGGACAGTGTGTCCCTAAAATAACCTATAAATTCATTCAAAACTCGGGTGTTTTTTTCTCGAAAAAACGCTTGGATCCTTCGATTTTTTATTGTGGTTGGAGTTTTTGGCATGATAATTTCATGTATACAGTGTGGTGAAACGTAACCTATTCTGTAACACTTACAGAACAGGTAACATTTGCTTCGGCTTAGCAATTCGCCTGGTAAAGCAGTAATGGCGTGAGTACAATGTACCTAATTAAGGTAAGATAATTAATTAAGAAAAAATAGATGGGCGCCACGGTATTTCCTTTTATTCGGTTACTTTTAATTAGAATTTAACTTGGTTGGAAACACCGAAATTAACCAAGTTTAGAGATTAAGCTGTTGTTATTAATTTCACAAAGGTAGGAATTTAAATTCATAAACAGTCAGTTCAAATAAATTGCATTTATTCATATTCTTAAGGAATGAACTATTGAAAAAATATAATTTTAATTAATTTACAAACGAACCTCCCTGACGCATTATTTCTATTAAAATTAACGCAATCTTTATTCTTGATGTAATATGCATAATACCGTGTACTTGATCAAGCATCCGTAATATTATAAGCGCAAATAACCCCCTTTTAAATCAACTAAAAAATTAATTCCCCTATCAGATCGGTTCTTACAATTTTGATAGTTGTTTTACATTATTTACAAACAATATTATAATAAAAGAGAAACATGTCATCAAATGTAGGTTAATTACTTAGTTTTAAAAAAAATAATAAAATTTCAATTTCTTTTAAAATAAATAGGTAAACAAAAAATATGGCGCGCAGATGTTTGTATTCCCCATAAAATTGGGAAAGGTAAAACCTGTTTTTCTGTTGGTTTCGGACAAAATGGCTGCTGGACGACGCCATGCTTCTACACTAGTAATGGTCACGTGAAGAGCCAAACCATACAGGAACGATTGCCGAAACTGGATGAATTTACCAAAACGAAAAAACCATAAAAACCCTGTTTGAAGAAAAACAGTATTTGGACCCTTAAAATTCGTACTAAAGACAAAACAATTTATAGTGATAATAAACTCAGTATTATACAGATATTTATGGGTATTTTAAGTATAAGTTAACTCACCAGAAATGCGGGTTACAGGCTATCAACGGAAGAAGTCAGTGGCTACTCTTACAGATGAAATGAACATTGCACTGCTATAAAATGCACCCAAAATTAGCAAGATGACTTGGATAAAACTAGATTTGAAAATTGAAAGAAAATAGCATTTATCACTATATTAGAATTTTAACATACCTGTTTGCAAATCAACCGTTAATAGAAAGAAAATATGCAAATTTTAATGCATCACACGTGAATTTGGCAGAACCGCCATTAGGCAAAAAAAAACCTCCTGAACAGGAAAAGAGAACCTGTTGTCTCGCCGGTACAATATCTGCTGTCTGGAAACGAGAAAATCGTACCCACATATCGAAGTACTTGTGTGAATATTTCTACTGAAAATCGAAGACAAATTGTGGCAACACAGCGACTTGTGCGGCCGTGTAGCTTCACCACCGAGGCGTTATCAGTAAAGCGATCTGAAACGGCTTTAGTCAAGCAGGCGTCACGTGGAAAAGGGCAGCGGTACCGCAATTATTACTTAATAAAACAGGTTTAGAAATCGTTAAATTTGTTTGTATAAGAAAATAATTAATTGCCGTTGATACTAATTGAATATAATATTATTATTATGAAGAAAACTATATAAAAAAACAACTTGTAGCTTTAAAAGCTACAGTGGTCGAAATACAACAGAGCTTACTTTATTTTTTAAAATTGAAAAATAAAACATATTAATATAAGTAAATAAATTTTAATATAAAACTACTTAACATTCAAACCAATTCTTGAAATTAGTAATAGCTTGCAAAACAAAGTAAATAATCAAAAATGAACCATAAATAAAATTTTAAGCTAATTATTCTGAATCAGAATACTTGATTCCCTAAATAAATTTAGGTTACGAAAAATCTAAAGAAATAGGAAAATCCCCAGGATTTTTGATAAACACATACTTTTCCAACTAAATATCGAATTTGGTAGAGTTTTCCTTAGTTTTAAATTTTATGAGGCTACTGACTGACCAACTGGTAAGTCAAAAAATTCTATTATATCACCCCCGTGAACTAGTACCTTATGAACTGTACTGGGCATATAGTACCATTATACAAAGATAAATATAATATTCTTGTCTGATCTAATGAAAATTTAAATTCATTTGTATTAATTTTATAGCCAGATGCTATGTTTTTAAAATTAACCAAACATTTTTAATTAATTTACAATTTACTCCTGTGATTTCTGCCCTTATTTGTGGGTTATGGAAAAAACTGCTTTTTTAAGTTAACCATTTTCAACCCTAACCAATTTTATTTTTCTTATAATATTTTGGACGAGTTATAAAGAAATATAAAGGAGTTAATAGGAGGATTTGGCGATTTTTTGTAATGCTGGCGAAAATAGACAATTTTTGACCGGCTGTAGCCCGCTTGCTGTTAGAGTTAGACGAAAGTTTACTAATGAAAATTGTAGGAAATTTAATGCTCTTTAAAATAGTACAAAATAAAAAATTCGATAGGACTATTAGTTTCCAAGATATATCGAAAAAACTGAAAAAAGTTCAAAAAATTTGTGGTTTTCGGGCTGTCAAAAGTTCTTCCATCAAAAATTTTGGTGGGAAACCACAGATTACTGTTATAAGCACCCTAATAAACCAATTAAAACAATAAAACTAAATAGCCTATTTCATGCTTACTACAATATACTATTTGATTGATCTAGTGCTATAAGTTAAAAACTTATTAACCGATTAGGCTGAAATTTTTAGGGGTTTCTCTTTATAGTACTATCGGAAAGATGTACCTAACTGTTTAAAGATATCGGGTTAAAAAATAATTTTGGGGGTCAAAACTGTTGAACAAATGTTTAAAATTTTGTAACTTCGATTAAACAGCCGATATAAATTTTAATTTTTAATCTTACAAAAACAAACATTTTTTATTGCACATAAATAGAAAAATTTTGATAGCTTTAGCAGTTTTCTATGCCTCGGAGCAGACGCTTGAAGAAATATTCTACAGGGTCGCCATTTTGTAAACAAAAAATCACAGTTTTTTTCCACTTCAACAATGTAACAAAAATATGTTAAAATTAATAAATAATCCAATTATTTTATCAGCTTAAAAAAATTAATTACAATTGATTGATTTTACCCTGCCTAAAGGCATTTCTCCCCTTAGATCAGTGATGTGCAGTGATGCGGCCCGCAAAAAAAAATAATCCGGCCCGCCGACGATCTTTCGAAATTATAAGTATACCTATTATAGTATTTTTTAAGATATAAGAAAATGACTTAAAAACTTTTGACTGCTTCTGAATGCAGTAAAAACCTTGGAAATCTGCATTTTATGTTACCATTAGGGTAGGTTGACCTAATTATCCCAACCGACCGTACAGGGTCGTATTTCTACCTGACCGGAATAATATATAAGTATTCATGATGTCTTATTTGCGGGTTTCTTAGTGCGGACCTGAACTGTTCTCACCTCTGTTGGCATGGCCATAAAGGACCCATTTCGAGGATTTTTCTTGCAGTCAGAGATAATCGATATGTCTAGTCATTCTCTTATATCTTGAAAAATACTATATATACTATTCATTTCAAGACATCGTCGGTGGGCCGGATTAAATACTTTTGTGGGCCGCAGCTGGCCCACGGGCCGTACTTTGCCACTACTGCCCTAGACAGTGGTTTATTGGCATTAAATATAATAATATTAAAAAGTAAAAAAAAAACCTTTTTTACCCTTTCCAAAACTTTCTAGCTTTACACGATGCATTAACAAATTGGATCTAAACTAAGCCATATTGATTTCTTACACTTGTATTAAAATTATTGTCGATAGCATTTAGATGAGACGAAAAACAACAGAATAATAGCAAACAATTAACAAATTGCCAAATATGCAGACCTGGATGAATGAATACTTTTGGAATGTAAAAGGTGCCTATTACTTGTTACTTGATTCATTGGAGAGTGAAGGCTATTTTTTTCCAAATAAAAAAAAACAAAAATCCCTGATTTTAGAAAATGTGTATTTACATTAAATGTTAATATTATTGTTCCATAGCAAAATTTATCAGACCTATTTTTCCACCGCAACATGTGCGTTATATGGGACAAATAGTAAAAGTGGTGGGGGCGGTGAAAGCACTTTACAAATTCCTTTTTGTTTTTTCCAAAAATATTTTGTTTTAATCCTATAAAACTTTCTGTAGGTCAAGCGTAACTGAATTTAGAAAAAAAGAAATCTCGCTCCACCCTAGTGATTAAGCCATCATCTGTGCAACCCTAGGGTTCAGTTACTGATGTTTAGTAGAGTTCGGGGTTGGAAGTAAGAAATAAATCTAATGAATTTGAATAGGCGTTTTTCATGATTTTTTTTATTAGCTTATTGCAAAGCCACATGAAAATAAAGGCCAAAAATTTTTTCCCGATTTTTGGCCTCCGGAAACGCCTTAAAAATCAATATTAAGTTTGAATTTTGTAGGCCCGTGACGTCACGGCCCTAAATTTTCTATTGGTGGAATTTCTGCTTTGTTGTCAGCTTTTTGTTATTCGATACGCCTGTCATCAAATATCGATATGCGCAACATCTACAAAGTTTGCGTTTCCTGTCAATTGTCATATTGTCAATGTCAACCTGTATAACCTATAACCTCTAATATTTATTAATCATTTCTAATTTGTAAATAGTGTGTGTTCTTTCCAAATATTCCAATTTATTACTATAGTTATTATTATCGCCAAACTTTCCTTGATATGAACCCTTTTTACGAGTAAACTTCCGTTATTTTATTCAAAATGAAAAAAAGTGTATTGTTATTATTTGCGAAACCAGAAGCCGGTCGAGTTTAGGATCTTCAAAAATATTCTTTTCTCTTCCAAAACAAGACGATAGGAGAAAAGCCTGGTGTGCTGCTGTAGGTATTCAGAAAATGCCCAAAGGACATGCCTATTATTGTTGTGAAACCCATTTTGATGTAAGTTTTTATGTTTTATTCCAATTGAAACTATTTAGGTAGTCTGGCTGTGTTTTAGTGTAAAGTCTAAAAAGCATTTCGCATTTTAGCATTTTGTTAAAATCGATAGGATTGTCGATATCGATAGTTCCTAAACAGACTTGGCATCCATGTTGAATTTGATTGGTTAGGGGAGTGGCGGGCTATTTAAATTACAATGATAATTAAACCTTAAATAGAAAAGTACGGGGTTTGTATTTTTCCGTGTTATTTAGCAGGTTTTGCTTAATTGTGTTTATACTTTTAATTTTTACACACAACATTATCAATATCAATTGAGTGAAAATATCCTAAAAACCTAAGGAAAGTACATAGAATTTTTGAAGAAAAATTCCTAAAAGAATACCAAAAAATTCAATATGGGAAGGAAGCACAACAACACATTTGATAAAGGACCTAGAAATAAGTTTAAGCCAAAGGATGTGTCCTACCTGATTCAAGGTAGCCCAAGATAGGTTATTGAGAAAGTAAGCACATACGTCGCAGTAAGGAATGGGAAAAAAGTTCATCCAAAAAAAAAAAAAGGTGGTTATTTGAAGTTTTGGAAGTGAGCGGAGTTTTAGTGAGAAAAAGTCTGTTGGATTTACATGACTGAAGGTAATAATGAGCGGAGTTTAGATTTGAGCTGAGTCCACTGATAATTGCAAAGGACTGTTTACTTTTCAATATTGGACACCCAGGTGCACCTCTCATCTGAAGATGCAACTGGGGGGTTATTTTAGCTCAGGAAATTTTATCCCTGTGCGTAGTATAAAAACATATCACTACACCTTTTCCTAATACCACTTATAAGGTAGAACCGAAGTAATAAGTCAAAATTAGTTAAACATTTTTCTAGTAAAAGAATGCTTAAGGATTCAAAAAGGTACTTATTTTAAGTTTCAGCTTTTTTAATTTAGGAACAATTTAGAATCATGTATTTATATTAATATTAACAGATGATAGTCAATTTTTTTTTGAATTCTAGAGACTTACCTGTGTCTATTACTTCTTAATGAATCCTGATAATCTTTTAAAACTCTTGCTTGCGTTTCATCAACAATCGTTTGAGCACCCTTAAAATTATAAACTGCGTGGCCAAAAAAGAGCACTGACGTACTTAACTGGAGAATGGTCAGGGCTGAAGGGGCTCTCTCTTCGTTGACCCATTGGTCAATTATTTCATATCCTGAATTGGCAAGACTGACACCACCTGCTCCAATATTTATTACGCCGACAGTATTTACAAGGTACGTAGCACCCTAAAAATATTTTTTTACGTTACATTGGACATGAAGAACGACTACAGGAATTTAAAAAAAGTCAGGTTAAAAACTTTGTGGTAAAAACTTGTCTATAATTATGTAACTTTCTTACTATGTAAAAAGTTACAGACCATTACGTTCAAATTATTGACAGGAGAGAAAAGAAAATAAAAAGCACTAACTCTTTTAATAAATAGGAAAGTTAAAATATACATATATATATATATATATATATATATATATATATATATATATATATATATATATATATATATATATATATATATATATATATATATTATATATATATATATATAAAACGACACCAAGATATATAATTTCTATTATATTGTAACGAACAATGTGAAATGTCATGTGCTAGATAACTAGACATTACACATAATATTTATAAAAATGTCCGTAAGGATAGAAATAAATGTAAGGAATATTGATTAATTCAAAATCGTCCGAATTATTCTATTCCTGTTGGACAAATGTCTGTCCATGTGCCTTACTGTAAAAGAGTTTTAGGTAACTTTGAGGAAGTAACTGACATATTGACCAATGAATATTTACTTTAAAACACTGAATAAAACTACACAAGGTGACAAGTAAAAAACCTTCAAAAAGATGATATACAAAATTAGAAGGCCTTACATAATCAAGTACGCAATTTTTTAAAAGTAAATCACACATTTTAGGTAAATTATTTCGGAAAAAAGTGTTATTGGGCATGCCTTATAAAAAGCAATAAAATTGCCAAGTGGTCCACGACGAGACAAAAAAGTTTGAAAACATGTTTTATTAAAATATGTTTTATTATAGTTATTATATTACTTCTCATCTGTGTGCGATAACAATAGGTTTAAAGTTTTTGAAAAACTAGATTCGGTTGTTACCTAAAAAAAATAGTTAAATAGATTCATCGGCATATAAGGATCATCATAAAGATTCTACCAAATTGTTTTCAAGAAAAAGGCTAAGGTAAACAGATTGGCAAGCCTGACATTCGTTTTTTTTTTAATGGGACATTCAATAATTTCATTTGTGCAACGGTAAAAACAAATAAGATATTATTTATGTTTAGTATTCACCATAAAATCTTTGAGGTGCTTAAAATCACTTCAACCATTTTCTCGTATTAAAAAAATGTGAATTTTTAAACTCTAGTTTTTATATTATAAAAACTGGTAAATAAACAAAACAAATATATTAAATTGATACTAACAATTAAGACTAATAATAATAATCCTATTTGTTCCCGAAACAATGTTATTTACTCCTTAGTTTTTATATAAGTCCTTCAAATGGTGTTCTAAAGATAAATAGGATCAATAACAAAGTGAAAAATTTGGGTCACAATAACTTTTTAATTTTATATCTAGAAAATATTTTGCGTTATGAAATAATCTTAATAACATTTTTACTTGTAGGAGCAACCGTTTTTCAGATATTCGTGAAAAACTATTATTCAAGGCAGCCGGTAAAAGCAGTCAATTTAAATTAAAACTAGTAGACAGAAAGCCAGCAATATGTTCGTTAAGTTGACGTTGTTAATAATTCATCTAAGAAACTTTTGATAACACGGAATTGCTGCATTCTCATAGTAGGTATTGTTTGTCCAAGCTAACATTTTTGCGTTGGCTTACATGAATTAGGCTGGTTCAAAAACAAAAATCACTGGACTCAACGTCAAAATCAGCTGATTCGCGTAAATTACCCAGTAATGGATTAAAGGCGTTTCAATTTTTGTATTAAATTTTTCTTGTGTTTGGGTGTGTTATTTCGTGTTTTAAAATCATTAGTGAGATTAGAGATTACTCTGCAGTGTTTTTATTATATTTTTTTTTTTTTTTTTGGGTGGACTAATTGACATTTTTTTATATTTCATAATTTATTTGATTTTGGACTAAGTTTTTATTTTGATTGGTTTTAAGAAAAAAACTACTGAAATAGATATTTTTAGAGTATGAATCACAGTAATTACTGTATTTCCAGTTCGGAAAAGCTTTGAAACCCACTTCAGAGCTGTGATGAGTCGGAGGTAAGAAAATATAACCTAATATATATTTCTTGAAAAATGATGCTATCAGAATAGTGATCTTGCATAAGGTATAATAACTCGTTTTGTTAGTATCATAATCTAAAAATACATCCACAGATGTGCGAAATATTTTAAGATTTAAATATATTTATGAATGTATTTTTTAGGATCCCATAGTGGCAGTTGCTGACAATACGAGTATAAGAAGCAAAATATGAGATTTATAAGTAACTTAAGCTTAATGGAAAAACCAAATGTGCAACGCATGAGAAGGAAATTTTCAAAAGGTTTTATGTAAAATGAAGATTTGGGAGAAAAAAAAAGTCTTTGGGTGTTTCTCAAAGAAACCTGGATCTTCTCGAACGGCTCTATCCACAGGTCTTGGCAGGATGATGATGTATATTGCAGTAGAAGGGTAAAACATTCTCATGATTAATTATACGCTAGAAAAAAAATGTACTCCCTATACACTTAAAAAAAAAAATTTAAGGGCCCATTTTTTTAAATCCACAAGGTGAAGCACTTTTCCAATACTCTAATAAAATTTTATTTTGCCTTATAAATTATCACAGTAGACATGCTGTAGAAAACCTGTTTCTTTTTTATGAATATTTTCACAGCTCCTGCTCCGAAGCATTAGCTGTCGTTATTTCTTCTTTTGCATATAGAAGACTACGAAATCAAATATATTTAAGTCCCTAATCAGTAATTTACTTCTGACTTCACTCTAGACACTCGTAGTATGTGAACACTTAGACTTCAAGCATAAGGGGTATCCTGAGAACAATAAATATATGACAGATTCGGTAGATACTTCAGTTAGGGTCTCCTTCATACATGGGACATATGATTAAACCTGTAGCTCTTAGACAACATTAAACTACAGAACACACTTGCTGCATTCTTATGAAACATTAAAGTATATTTAATTAAATCACTATTGAAATACTTATATTTTCCTCAGATACATTATTCTACATGCTGGTTCCGAAAAGGATGTTGATGGTGCCAGTAGAATTTTTAAATCAAAAACAAAAACAAGAGATTACCATGGCGAGATGAAAGCTGAAAGTTTTGAGAAGTGTGATAGAGATGATCTACTACCTAATTTGAAAAGGCCTTCATTATTCATTTTAAATAATGCCAGCTACCATAGTAGGTTGTAAAAAACTCGCCAAATAGTGGCTAGAAGAAAGAAAATATGGTTAAATGGTAAGAAGACTGTAATATTTCTTTGGCAAAATCGGCGACAAAATAGATTTTGTGGTGCTTGATTCAGGAGGCTGGTCATCAAGTGCTGTGCTTGCCTCCGTATCATTGCGACTTCAATGCTATTAAAATGGTATATATTTAAAAATAATAAGACAGCTTCGACTGCAATTTATTCCCTATTTTATGGAACCCACATTATTAGTATATTAATAAGGTAAATGGTAATAAAAATAATTTACAAGTTATCTTCTTTTAACTTTTTTATTAAATTACCTTACTGCTTTTAATAAAAAACTAAATATTAAATGACTATTTCATTTAAACACATTACATCAATGGCCACAGTAGTTGCCAAAATGCTTGGACTCACAAGCATCCATTTACAGTCCAGCTGCTAAAACGCCAAACCTCCCACTTTGTCTGCTTTCTTATCTTAAAAGTGTCTAGACTAGTATCTGCTGCGTGCAGATTGCATACATTTTTCTTTTGTCATTGCATATGTTTGCTTTTCTTATAAAAACCCCTGATGAACACTGCCACTTCTAAAGCTTTAAACACGACCTTCCAACGTTTTTGATAAATTTATTTTATAAAATATAAGCATCTTATTGTGTTAATGATGCTCTGAATAAATAAACGATTATTACTGTTTTGTTTTATTTATTTTATTATTTAATATAGGAAGCAGCTAAAAAAGTAATATCAGATAAAATAAATCGACTTATCTTTAGGCATCTTTAAAAAATAGTAAAGTTGCATAATAAGGGATATCGAACCATCCCTTATAGTGAGATATTTTATCAGGGTATTTCAATTTAACTGCAAAGAGTTTTCCTGTAAATATAACAAAACATAACAGGTCTGTTTGTTATTCAGGAAAAGTGTACACTATTTTACATTTTTTTACATACCTATGGGCTTTAATTGAACGGGCATTTTAGGACTAAGTGTGTACAAAAAGTGTAAAATAGTGTTAACTATTTCTAAATAACTATTAATCTGCACTTTATAGGCGAAAATGATAATTTTTAATAAAATATCAAGCAACATCAAGCTTTCACAATTCATGCAAATAGATGAACAGTAAGAAAAAAATACTGATAAATTTGGTTAATGTAATCTAACAACAAATTTTTTAAGGTATTAAAATTTTGAGACTCCCTTCCCTCAGTACGGTCCTGACTAAAATTCTTATAACTTAAATCTGAAAAACTAAAGGGATATTCGCATTGCCAACCTAAAAATGTTAGCTTGGACAAACTATACAAAGCTATAAATATTATAAAATAAACGACAATCTATGGGGTCTATAGAATGATGATAGCCGTGAAAACTATGGTCTCAGAAAAAATAATTTTCGATAAAAGCTGCTGTTGAAAAATTAATTCCAAAGCCATCTAATTCCAAATATACAGGATGTACAAAAAATATATGAAAATATGGTGCCAAACAATAGGTATGTATTTATTTTTAACACAGATATGCTTAAAAAGCTAAATTAGGTATTTTTATATTATGGTTACCAATTTGATAAAAATTTATAGATGGTAAATTATATGAATTATTTTTTAATAACAACATAACTTTATTTAAGTTTTAAGGTAGTTCACTCGCAACAGTTGTAGACAAAAGTATCGCCTTATAGTAAGTAAAGCCCGGTTCGTCCACAAGTCGAATCGAGATTGGAATGAACATCTTTTATCTCCGTCTCTTTCATGCCATTCGCGCCGGCTTTGCCCTCTAACAAAAATTGATTGTTGAACTGGCCGGGATTTCCTTGACTAGTACCAGTACAGATTATTATATTTTTTCCTATTTTATTTTAATTCGTAATGCAGTATTTTGAATAGACTACAAATTTCGCCGTCCAAATAAGATCGAATACGCTTTACCAATACTTAAAAATATTATTTTTGTAGGAGACTTTACACAACAAATAAGGTCTGTCCGTTATTCAGTAATATTTTGCACTATTTTACACATTTTGAACCCATCTAGTCCTAAAATACACCTTCCATAAGAGCGATTACGTAAAAAAAGGAAAAAATAGTATACACTATTTCTTAATTACAAACAGACCTATGTATACTTTTAAAAATCAATATCTTTTTAACAAAACGATTATAAACTTAAGGGTTTCTTTCTAATTTTTTAATACTTTGATTTTTATTATATTAATTTTTAAAAATATCGTAAGAACCGTTTTCGAGAAATTCCGAAATTCATACATGACAGATATCGACAATGTTAATTATGCACAATTTAATTGTTAATATCTCGTTTTACAGGCGATAAAAAAATAGTTTTTTTTTAATTAGATAAAAGACATTTTATTAACTTTATATTTCAATTTCATTTTATTTTTGAGAAAAGCCGTTTTACGAGTGAACCACCTTAACCATGTATTTTGCTTTTTAATTAGGTTTTTTTTTTAATATTAATTTACATTTTTTTTTAATTTGTTAAAAACTTTTAATTTACATGTCCGACATTATTTTACTGACGACATTTTATATCCTATTTTTTTATATCAATTAAAGTAATTTTTTGGCGTAAAAATGTTTTTAAAACTACTTCAATTTTCTCATACGTCAAACAGGCATTTACATGATTTAAATATACAAGCAGCTCGTGAAAATGAAATTAATTTTTAAAAACATTTATCAATTTTGCGATATTCAATTATAGTCGAGTTTCCTGTGTTAAAAAAGGTCAAAGCTGAGGTTTCTACGAAAGAGAAAAAGAAAGAAAAACCTAGTGAAATTTGTTCAGGAAGACCTAAGAAAAAAAGTCAACCAAAAAAATTCCCGCAATGAAAACGGGGTGCAAAGCACTCCCAATTCCCCCCCCCCCCACCCCATTAACCCAAAAAGTTTAAAATAACCTTTTTTGTAATTTTTAAGGGATCTAGTAGGTATTTTGGGCTGCTGAATCCGATCTTAACGTCAAAAATTAAGTTAGAGGGTTGTTACACCCTTATTTTTACCCTTTTAAACCTTAAAATTTAATTTTCCTTAAAAAACGGGTTTTTTTTATGGGATCTACCAGGTATTTTGAGTCGCTAAATCCGAATTTAAAGTCAAAAACTAAGTAAGAGGGTTGTTACACCCTTATTTTTACCCTTTTAAACCTTAACATTTAATTTTCCTTAAAAAAACGGGTTTTTTATGGGATCTAGTAGGTATTTTGGGTCGCTAAATCCGAATTTAACGTCAAAAACTAAGTTAGAGGGTTGTTACACCATTATTTTTACCCTTTCAACCCTTAAAATTTGATTTTCTTTAAAAACCGATTTTTTTATTTTGTATGGGATCTAGTAGGTATTTAGGGTCGCTAAATCCGAATTTAACGTCAAAAACTAAGTTAGAGGATTGTTACACCCGTATTATAATGCATGAATGAATAGCGCGTGGTGGAAAACTCTCCCCTATTATACCACATCATTTTTGTTGATAAACGTTGTCGCCTAAAATACCTCGGTTTTTAAAGAAAATTAAATTTTAAGGATTGAAAGAGTAAAAATAAGGGTTTAACAACCCTCTAACTTAGTTTGTGATGTTAAATTTGGATTCAGCAACTCAAAATACTTACTAGATCCCATAAAAAAAAACGGTTTTTAAAGAAAATTAAATTTTAGGGGTTGAAAGGGTAAAAATAAGGGTGTTACACCTCTTAAACTTAATTTTGGCGTTAAAATTAAATTCAGTGGTCCAAAATACCTAGTAGATCCCCAAAAAATTATCAAAAAGGTTATTTTAAACTTGTTGGGTTAATGGGGGGGATTGGGGGGTGTTTTTCACCCCCTTTTTCATTGCGGAATTTTTTTTTTTTGGTTGACTTTTTTTCTTAGGTCTTTCTGAACAGATTCCACTAGATACCAGCTAAAAAAAATTATCTTTCGTAGAATCGCTGGGTGGGATAACAAGGGAAACTCGACTATTAGCTGACTGTTTTAAAAGCAATAGCAAACCACGTAAACAAGTCGATATTCCTTGCGGAATTTTGCAGACGTTTTTATAAAAAAAAATATACTTTCTGTAAATTCTACGTAATAAGTTATTAAAAAAATGTTTTTGAGGTTTTTACTATTATTTATAATTAAAAAGATAAAGCATAAAATCGAAAATAGCAATTTCTTAATTTTCCCCTGTATCTCTTAGACAAATAAAATTATCAAAATTTTAGGTATGCCATTTTTAGTTTTTTCAAACTCGAGCCCATAACACCTGTAACGATTTCTAGTAACCCGACAGTCCGTAAAAACGCACAATGTTGCTCACCCTGTACCAATGATTGCCTGTACACAGTAAAATATTTGAATTCAATTTTTAAACATAATGGACACGCACTGTCATTCAGGTATCGGACATAATCGGACATCTTCGTGTTTTAAAAAACATTCTAAGGAGAGCGGTTTAAAAAGGATGCATCTGTTTTAAAACCACGAAATATAAACATTTAGATGCTAAAAACGAATTTAGTGTCTGCCGATTACAGTAATTATGCCTGCCATAAGTGTTAATATGGACAGCCGGATGGAATTGACATAATAAAACAGAAGGCAAATGTCAATTTTTTTTTTCATAGTTTTGAACACATCCCTGTAGTATGACTAGCAGCGATCCTTACTAGCAGACAGGACAGTTCACGTTCTGTTTGGCCTTCGGCAAGTAAACATGTAAGTTGAGAGGTACAAAGCTCTTTTTGATTACGACCTCTAAAGGTGCGAAACAGTCGTGCTTTTAACTTTCGGAACCAATCAGGGATTTACCCTACCATCTAGTAGTGAGGTTAGAGTGATTTCGACGGTTTAGAGTTCCTAACCCCTTTTTTTTAATCACACGTGGTAGCGTGGTCGTGCGGTAATCAGAGTACGAACTCGTAAAAACAAAAAAACGACTCTGACAGAAACCAGTTATACCTATCACCCTATCATATCAGGGTGCATCATAGAGTATATAAATGTGCAATTCATAAGATTAATTTTTTATACAGAAAATCCGTAGTCTTGGAAGGCTTTAAAGGACGTTAAACCTGGGATCATATCAGATAAGGGAAGCCGTATCTTAAGAATGTAAACTACGCCGAAGGGTCGCTCGGGCTCTAGCTAAGCCTGAAACCGCACACCGGTGCTGAGGTTGCGGCGCTGAAAGTAAAAAAAGAGGAATGCATCGTCGATAAACTGCCCTTTGTGCAGGGAAGATAAGAAAAGATAACGTGACCATTTACGTTTCTTACAATACAATTTTTAATAATACCGTTTGCCATAGCCGTAGAAAGTGTACCACTTACCTGCCCGATGTTTGCTCCGCTCTTAACAAGCTGTGTTAATGCCATATTGGCCCCAGCACCAACAAATCCTAGTGAACCCGCCACAATATTCAAATAGGCGCCTCGTGCTTCAGAATTGGCAAAACTTATAGACTAAAAAAATTAAACGTAAAAGCTGTACCCATTTTACTATTAATAAAATATAATCTAATTAAACCTTTATCACCGAAAATAAATTAAAGTATCTTAACCGACCAATTTTGTTGATCCTTTTTTGTCTATGTGTTTTAAAAATATTTTTTACCGCAATATATATTCTCGATACCAGAAAGTTTTAACCAAGGAAGGTTAAAGGTTAATGGAAGCCCAATACTATGTCCTATTCGATCAAAAAATGTCCGGCCCACTATGAAAATAACTGTAATGAGTGGCCCCCTCGATTCTGCGCAGTCATAAACTTCCCCAAAATATTGTATTGTGATGCCTACCAACAGTCCCGTTTTCGTCCCGAATTAAATGTTTTGTTGTCGTTTGCGCCGTATTAATTTCGATTGTTTTGCCGTGTGTGATTTTATTTTGTGGTGCAGAAGTTTCTTGGATTGATAAAAACCTTTATATTTAAGTGACTATTGGTTTATTAAATTGTGACTATAATTTTGAGCTTATTGTTTGTTACTTACAATATCGTAACAAAATTCCTGAAGGTTGTATGATTAAATCCAAGGGTAACATACCCGGAATACCCCTGATTAGGAAAACAAGCTCAGGTCAATTCAAATATCACTTTCACAAGACCATAAACTAATCTTGAATTGGGGCTTCAAAAATCTTGTCCAGTTTAATGCTCCAAGACACAGTCATGTTCGGTGTCGCGAAAAGAAGTTTTTTATTAATTTTGGCGTTACTTTTGAGAACAGCCTTAACTGATACAAACACATTACATCCATAGCCTCAACTGCTTTAAATAAGCTTGGATTCCTTTTTTGAGACAGTAAGTATTTCTATCCGTCTAATCTGTATACTCTGTATGTATTCTAATCATATCATCTTTAGAATATTGTTCTCATGTATTTTTCCCACTTATGTTGCATTTTTATAGGTATTTTCACAGCTTTTGCTCCGAGGAGTTGGCAAGTATAATTCCTTTGACAGCTTCCAACAGAGCAACACGTAGTGCCACTTTAATGCATCCTTTTAAAGTCCAACTTAGGAGACCCCGAACTTCCCATTTTCTTTGTTCCGTCATCCCCAGAAATGTCTAGACTAGAATCAGCTACCCGCAAAAGTTTTCCCTTTTCCCAATATTTAGGTCTGTTGTAGATAAACTCCTCTTTACCACCCTTAACGGTACGTTAGTCTTGAAGCCTCAGCATTGGTGGACTGTCTGTAGATATGAAAAATGCTTAGGTAAAAAATTCTATACTTCGCGTAAAATTTGTTTATGTTACCTGCATGAGAAAACACTATTTTATTATACCCTTATACAAATTACAAATTTATAAAATATTGTATTACCCTAAAACACAAACAACCAGTTCAAATTATGGTAAGTTTTTACTTTTCTTGGCGATTTCGATGATTTTTTGCATACAGAGGCGCTGATTACAAATCTAAAGTAAGTGTTTTTCGTTAACGTTTTATTTTTTAGATATCGATCCTTAAATATGATAATTAAATTAAACTCATTTACACTATCTTGCCCTTCTTTTATCACTGAATTCGTGTTAAGTACATGAACTATCATACAATGTTTGAAATTTATTTTTAAAAATTTGTGTTTCCATGTTAAATCAGATGATATAAAATCCAATATTACACAACAATTTTAAATATTTTATAATAGTTTATTAACCAAAAATATTGTGCCAAAAATTTAAAAAAAACAGTGAAGGTATAGTTAGTCTGAATAAGACATTTGATGATGTCAACTTTATACATGGTGACAAAGAATTATGGAAGTCCGGACCTGAATAACGATTCAGTGGGGGCGATTCCCCTATTCCCGCTGCCCTGCACGTCTGGACAATTTTGTTCTACAGCATTGACCTTCCATATACCTTTAAACTGCCTTGGTTTTAACCTGGAAACTTAATGGGGCAAGCAAATAATGAGATACTTCTTAACTAAGATTTAAATGAAAAAAACTATAAAAAATATACAAAATATAAGCCATTGATATAGCAACTGTTTTAAAAATAATTTTGAATAGATAGATATATCTTAAGAAAAAACTAATTATATTTTGCCTTTTAAATGTATTCTTAAGAAAATAAATAATTTATATAAGGAATTATAACCAGTACAGCAGCCTCACATGTACCAACAAAAAAACTGTAAAAAGACCAAAAAAGAAAACAAAAGATCAATGCGACTGTATTTTATTACTCACCTCTTTATGCTTATTTCGATCATATAGCGCATGCGCACTACGACCAATTGCCCATACTCCCGTACCGACTCCGACAACTGCAGCTCCTATCAATACAGGTGCAGCAACAGTAATAGCAGGTATAGCCGCGGTAATAAAAACAGCGCCCGCTGCTAAACCTGCTGCCGTACTTACTATATCCCCTACTTGGAGAAGTTTAGTATCAAGGTGGCATGCTGGTGAAAGATGCTTCTCCAGTAATACTTTGTCATTTACAACTTTGTATCTTAAATAAATGCAAAAGGATGCATCAAGGCACACATTTAAAATATGACGAAGAACCGTTTTACACATACGAGAATTATTCCGAATATTTCCCTCATGTAAAAATTTTCCCATAAGACACGTTAAAAAACAAATAATTTCAGCTGAAATTTCGCGTTGCCTAAACAACGTGGTATTTCTGTTTGTTTGTATTGTCAATTAGAATCGTCAAAATCAGTCAAAATGAGCCGATTTGGTCATGTACACGATGAAGAAATAAATAAAGTAACTAAAAAAAACGATTTCAGTTATAGTTTTTATTATATTGCATGAAATTGAAAATTGTACGACAAAAAAACCATTTTAATAGTATAATACACCAATATTTCTCCATTCTAGAAATATTCTCCCTAAATACCGCTCGTGCATAAAAATTAACCAGATAATTTTCATTCAAGCTTGTTATACAAATTCCACTCGTTCTTCGAACTCGTGGAATTATAAACAACAAGCTTTTATGAAAATTATATCGGTAATTTTTAAGCACTCGTGGTATTACCCCCGAAAATTATTGCCATAAAAAAGTTTACTCAATAAAAATGTTAAACATGTTCTATATTTTCGAGAAAGTCCGCAAAAATCGAAGCAGAACTTTTTTTGGGGTTGGTAATGTCACTGAGAATTATTTCATAAAATAAAAAGGAATTAGCTAACTGTTGCCACACCTAATAGTAACCACTCCACTATATCTGATATAATTTAAGGAACACAAAAACGTTTTTTATTTATTAGCTTTCCGCCTTTCTAAGTTATGATAAACTAATCCAAATTATAAAATTAGCATTTGTACGCATGAGCATCACATGAATTCTACTAATAATTCTACTGAAATTTATTGTAAGTATCAAATACAAATAAATGTAGTATTAACAAAAATGCCATAAAAATACTTATCAAAATTTTGATGATAATTTTCGCCATAAATTTCACTAGAATTCTTGTATGTGTAAAAAGGTTCTTAGACCGTCAATCGGTCGAAATCAGAAAAAAGGGACCAGAAGTACCATATGAAACTAATGTTGTTGAAACACACATCTTTCCGATCATATGGCGCAATTCTTATTTTTAATATAGATAAACCTAACATTTACTTCATTCATAAAATATTTTTTACAGACGAAAATAAGTCTCTTTTTGGGAGCTTTAAGGGAGCAGGATTGGGAAAATGTTTTCCAGATAAATGAACAAAAAGTTAACTTACAATGGGCTACATTTATTTCTACATACATAAGAATTTTTAATCAATGCTTTCCTAGAATAATGACATATAAAAACAAAGCAAAGCTAATAAAGTGTAAAAATATTATAAATTGCAAACAAAGGATGGATACATTGCTGATATTATTTAGAAATAATAACATATTTAAACCTATTTATAATGAAACTAAAAAACATTATGACAAGCTTATAAGAGACGAAAAAGCCAAAAATTTTGAAAATAAGGTAAAATCATCGGATAATAAAAATAAATGTTTGTGGGCTATTTGTAATGAAATAAATGGTAAATACAAAAATAATGAAACAAATTTTGCTAAAAATCCTCATAAGTTAGTAAATGATTTTAACTTTTATTTGTTAAATATAATTCCAAAAATAAGGGAAAACAATACAACAGCCCCTTTTATTTGTAATATTCCAGATAAATCAGTCAATGTATTTAGTACCTATAACTACTAACGAATTATTAGAGATGACACAAAAATTAAAAATAAATATAGTAGCGGTGATGATGCAATTCCCACAAGCGTTGTAAAACTATCAATTTTCCTTCGCTTGTCCTCGATATAATTACCATGTAGTTTCCGAATAAACCTACTCATCAGCACGAACTGTTTATGTTTATGTTAACATTTTTTTTCGATCTAGCAGCTCCGGTCGGGCTGTTTACCTGCTTTGTCATTCCGTTTTCGTGCTCGTCAGCGTGAATTGAAAAATTGTGTGTAGTGTTTTGTGCAGTGTTTAAAATGCCTAAAAGAGTTGCTAGCAGAGAAAAATATGGGGAAATCAAAAAGTTAAAAATGCAATTTCGCCAAATGCAGAAACATTTAAATAAACTGTGTGAATCCGGTGATTCCAGCGAATTATCCTCTCAAAGTTCTTCGTATACATCAGGTAGGTTACATAAGTATTAGAAATCGTTTATTTTTTAGGCTAACGAGCGTTAATCTGAGACAAAGGTGATAGTTGGAAGGTTGAAAAATAGGGATATCGTGCGATAATTCCCGAAAAACATGAAATCGTGCGATTGTCATGTCACAACTTAAAAACAAAAATCGAGCGATTTTTAACTAAATAAATAAAACAATAAATTCTTAAATTGTTTTAGGATAACGAAGCGTTATTCCTAAGAATAAAATCGACGATTTTACTGATTAAAAAGGGAAAGAGAGTATTATTATAAGCCGTCACTTGATAATATCATCAATCGAGATGTGTTACATAATCGAAATGAAATCGTGCGATTTTCATTATAATTAAGGTCATAATCAGCCCGTGCAAAAGGATATATGTTTTTTTTTCAGAAGCATCCGAGGCTGAATCCACAGGTTCAAAACTTGAGAGCCAGATGTCACAGTCCACGAAGTGGATCAATCCGAGCAGGTTTTAATGCCCTAGGATCAAGACCAGACTCTCAGGATAAAGTAGGAAAAGAATTGCATGAGGAAATAGTTGTTCGTTGGAACAGTTTTTTAAAAAAGGTTTATCCAAAGATCAACGAGAAGAGTTAATGACAAAGTATAAAATACCTTCAAATTGTAAAACCCTACAATCCTCCCCAAATAAATAATGAAGTACAACCATGTTTAATAAAATCTGTTCTTGAACATGATCGATTTATGAGAGCTTTACAGCAGCAATTGGCTCATGGTTTATCAGCAGTAGGGGTTGTTATTGAGACTATGATGCCCAACAAAGAACTAGAATACCATGAAATCATTGGCAGAGGCCTGCCAATTATTTACGAAACGTCCACCACGGACTTTCACTTCACCGCAGATTTAAAATCATACCACATTTAAATCCAGAATGTAAAAAGGTGGTAGACAGCTTGGAAATAGACGATTTCTTATTCAATACAAAATTTGTTGAAACAATGAAAAACGAACAAGCAATAAAAAAGGCCAGTACCGATTTCAAGAAAAAGACTTGGCATTCTAGTTTTCCAGGCCCTTCAGGATCTGGAACAGCAGGTAGTTATCATTTAAACTATCGGCGCATGCCTCCCAGGGGAAAAATGAAAGAAAAAGGAGGAGGAAGAGAGAAGACCATCGGACCAACAAAGGAAATACAGGAGAGACCCCAAGAAATACCCACCGCCAGAACTAGATACAGGACAAAATGTAAGTAATCACGCTGGTAGACTTTCAGGATTTCTACAGGGCTGGAGAAATATCACAAGCGACCGTGCGGTCTTAGATTGGATTACAGGAATAAAAATACCCTTTTAAAAAAACCTGTACAGTTTTTGAGCCCCATGTAGAAATCCCAGATAAACTTTTACAAGAATATAAAAACTCCATTCAGGATTTGTTAAAAATAGGTGCTTGAAAAATGTCATTCTTCAGTAGAACAATTTATATCATCTTACTTCCTAGTAAAAAACCCAATGGGTCATACAGATTTATTTTAAATTTGAAGGCACTTAATAAATTTATTATTGCTCCTCATTTTAAGTTGGAGGATTACAGAATGGTAGTAAAGCTTCTAAATGAAGGCTGTTATCTCACAAATATTGATTTGAAGGATGCATATTTTTAATTTCCATTAACAAAAAATACCGAAAATATCTCGATTTAAATTTAAAAATTTTATATCAGTTTAATTGTTTACCCTTTGGCCTTAATATTGCACCTTATATATTTCACTAAACTTATTAAACCATTAGCAAAAAAACTGCGCCTTTTGGAATAATTACTGTATTTTATTTAGACGATATTCTTATAATAGGTAGAAATAAATGCGAATGTAAAAATACACTGATATAGTTCTTACAGAGTTGGACAAGTTAGGTTTTATAGTAAATATGCACAAAAGTATGTTAAACCCTCAACAAAACATTACATTTTTGGGTTTTATATAAATACAGTTAATATGACAATCTCACTTCCTAGTGAGAAGGCTAAAGCAATTCAAAAATTAATTTTAACTTTGAAAAGAAAAATAGGTGTACAATAAGAGAATTTGCTCAGTTAATGGTAAACTGGTAGCTTCTTGTCCCTCAACTAAATACGGGTTTATTCATATTAAACCTTTTGAAAAAATTAAACATTCTTTGTTGAAGGGAGATTATCACAATTATAATAAAAAAATGAATATTCCAGCCTCTTTACATCAGGAATTAGAATAGTGGCACAGTAATATAGGAACAGGTCAAAATTTAAAACCGGAAGCTTTTTTCTCTTGAAATTTTTTCGGATGCTTACAACAGGTTGGGAGCTTTTTGTCAGAGGCAAATGTCATGGGTTCTGGAATGATTATGAACAACCGATGCATATAAATTTTTAGAGATCAAAGCCGCATATTTGCCTTAAAATCATTTGCCAGGATAAAGAAAACATTCGTATATTATTAAGAATCGATAATCAAACAGCCATTTCCTGTATTAATCGAGGCGGTAGTGTTAAATATTCATACTTAAATGATATTACAAAGACTCTTTGGCACTGGTGCGAAAAAAGGGTATTGTAGTATTCGCTAGTTATATTGCTTCATCTGAAAATTTTGAAGCTGATAGGGAATCAAGATCACTATCGATTAACACAGAATATGAGTTAAATAGAATTGCATATAATCAGATTGTACAAGGATTTGGTTTCCCGAAATAGATTTATTTGCAACTAGAATTAACAAAAAATGTAATAAATTTGTTTCGTGGTTTCCAGACCCTGAGTCATGGGCTGTCGATGCGTTTACAATAAACTGGTCTCGTTTTTTCTTTTACGCTTTTCCTCCTTTTTCGATAATTGCAAAGGTTTTAGAAAAAATTGTTCAAGAAAAGGCTTTAGGAATTGTAGTGGTACCATATTGGCCCACACAGGCATGGTATCCATTATTTAATGGCTTTTATTAGAACAACCTATTTATTTTAAATCAAAAAAATCTCTACTAACCTCTCCTTTCAGAAAACACCATCCATTGTACCAGGAAATTTCCCTGGTTGCAGGGAAATTATCCGGCAATCTTATATCTCAAAAGGAGTTCCAGAGAGTGCATTAGAAGTAATCACTGCATCTTTAACAAAGGTACACTTAAGCAGTATACAGCTTGTTTTAGAAGTTTTGGCAATTCTGTGCAATCAATAAAAAGATCCTTTTGTTTATGATCTAAAGACTTATTTGGATTTTTATTAGACACTTTAAATAGGGACTTTCCTTTTCAGTTGTAAATTCCTATAGGTCAGCACTTAATTTAATTTTAGCCCTATAAGTAATGGTGATGAAAAAATTATTAATAGGTTTGTGAGGGTGTCTCTAATATTCGACCACCAGAGGCTAAATATAAAATTACGTGGAATCCTGACCCAATTTTAAAATACCTAAGTAGATTGTATCCTTTAGAAACTTTAGATTTAGAATACGCAACATACAGACTTGTCACTCTTATGGCATTAACATCGGCCAGCAGAGTTCAAACTCTTTCTCTCATTAAGGTCTCAAACATAAAAATATTACCAGATAAGATAGAAATTAAGATACCAGATAGGGTAAAGACATCTGCTCCAGGCAGGGCCCAACCGCTGCTTATTTTTCCTTTCTTTAAAACTAAACAAGAACTTTGCGTAGCTTCTACTATCGTAGATTACATTAAAAGAACGAAAACATTTCGCAATGCTGAAGAAAGCTTAATACTGACACATAAGAAACCATATCACCCAGCATCCTCACAAACAATAAGTCGATGGATCAAGAAAACTTTACACTTAGGTGGTGTAGACACGTCAATTTTTTCAGCGCATAGTGTCCGCCACGCTGCAACCTCTGCCGCATTCAAAGCTGGGGTAAACATCAATGTAATTAAAAATACAGCTGGTTGGACTCCTGCCTCGAACACATTTTTTAGTTTTTATAATAGACCGCTAGAGGAGCCCCAGGCTAATTTTGCCAATACAATTGTTCAAATAGGATCTAAATAGTTATTATGTAATATTTTCAGTACAATTTATAATTCCTTATATTAAGTTATTAAGTTATTAAGAGTTATTATATCAATCATAAATGGATAACAATATAGTCATTAAAAAAAAAAAAAAAATTGCCTCTTACTTTGAACATCTACATGGTAATTATATCGAGGACAAGCGAAGGAAAATTTAAGGATTAATCGACTTACCTGTAGGAAGATTAATCGTAATTTTCCGAGCTGTCCAGATATAATTACCCACCCTCCCTATATACCCAAATGGTAGGCAATTTTTAGGCACTCCAACGGAATGACAAAGCAGGTAAACAGCCCGACCGGAGCTGCTAGATCGAAAAAAAATGTTAACATAAACATAAACAGTTCGTGCTGATGAGAAGGTTTATTCGGAAACTACATGGTAATTATATCTTCGGACAAGCTCGGAAAATTACGATTAATCTTCCTACAGGTAAGTCGATTAATCTTTAAATTGTCGAGACTATTGATATTCTGAAATACATAATTAATAACTCAATGAAATTTGGGATTTTTCCTACGCAGCTTAAACTAGCAAAAAAAGGATGTCCAAAGGATTTCAATAATCTTAGACCAATTAGTATCCCTCCCAGTTTTTCAAAACTATTTGAACTAGCTATGTGCTCTCGATTAGTACATTTTATGAATAAGTGTCAGCTATGGTCGGATACATAGCATGCATACTTGGGAGGTGTTAGATCAACTATATCTGCCATTTTTCAGTTTACAAAAGCTATTTTAGATGAGTTTGAAAACAAAAACCTAGCCTTAGGTATCTTTTTAGATTAAAGCAAAGCATATGATTGCATACATAGGAATTTGATATTGTATAAATTAAATAGGTATGGTATTAGGGGTAATGCTTATGAATGGATAAAGTCATACCTTTCAGAGAGAACACAAAGGGTAGTGGTGCAGTATAATAATAAAGAAATTAAGTCAAATATAGAGAAAAACAGTATTGGTATAGCTCATGGCAGTATTCTTGGACTTATATTATTTGTAATCTTTCTAAATGATATTGCACATGTTAATAGTGGGTTAACATTAACAAACTATGCTGATGACACAAATCTCCTGGTTTCCGGATCTAATATACCAAGTCTTGTTCAAAATGCAGAATCAGCTTTTAACATTACAAGTAACTGGTTTTCACAAAATAAATTACTGTTAAATAATAAAAAAACAAAGCTACTTTTATTCCGAACCAAACAAACCAAAGTAGAAAAACCTGAAAATATTACTTTATTTAAAAAAAAATTACATTAAATAAAAACACTAAGTTTTAAGGGTTAACTATAGAAGAATTTTTGTCATGGAGCAGTTATATAAACAGTCTATATCTAAAACTTAGTAGTATAGGTTATGGGATAAAAGTTGTATTCAACTACATGAATTTAAACACATTAAAAATTCTATACCATGAAAACTTTGAATCTGTATTGGGATATGGAATACTGTTTTGGGGAAGTAGCTCAGAGCTACAGAGAATTTTTGTTATTCAAAAAAGAATAATAAGAACAATTAATAAAATGAATTTCTTGGACTCTTGTAAAGGAATATTTAAAAAGTTAAATGTATTGACAGTATATGCTGTTTATATCTTTGAGTGTCTTATGTTTTTGTTTAAAAATAGAGATAAGTTTGAATCTGTTAATATAACTAATACAAGGGCAAATAACTTGATATATTCACGACATCGGCTAAGTATTACAGAAAAAGTCCTTATTATATGTGTATCAAGCTGTTTAATGGTTTACCAAATACAATAAAGTCTATTAATAGTGTGTCAAAGTGGAAAAAGACATTAAAAAAAGTGTTAAAAGAGACTGAACCATATAGCCTAAAAGACTTTTTAGATAAGGAATTCTAGCCAAAGTGCTACCTTATTGACGTCATTTCATTTTATGGTAACCTGTTAATTATAATTTGAAATAAAGAAGTATTATTATAATTATTAATATTATTACCCAGTATTCCCTTTTAAATAATGAAATTGCCTTGCAAGGTCAAGCTTGGCCTTATTTTTTTCATATTAAATTTCGTTTGGTTTAGGTGCCATACTGAGTATAAATAGTTGTTGCAAGATTGCTATTGTTGCAATTTAAAAATGTAGAACCAATCAATTATTCTAAGAAATAGTAGTTTGAGTAAATACTTTTTAGTGGTTTTAAACTAAAAACTACATTAAAATGTAATATGTATGATACTAACCTGCCATTTAGTGGAACAATCATTTCACACTCGGGAAACTTATTTCTTAATAAGTAGTCCGTCCAATGTTCATAAACGCGACCAGTGTCATCAATAAATATTCGACACGGATTGTCACTTCCGCGACACTTTCTTAAAACAAAAATAGGCATGGGATTAACATCGGTTTGAGGGTTATAATCGGCGAATTTTTTTCCTCGCTTCACTTTTTCATTAGGTAGTGGTTCAAGGCAGTTGTAGATAAAGGAAATTTCTATTTTGTCTTTAAATTCTGCGATCTTGTCTACAAATATACAAATTTTGTATTTACTGAAAATGTTTAAGTTTTAAAAACGATTTCGAGGCCCTTCTAGTTGATCAATTGTCTAATGTCATCAGTGTTATAATTTTGACCAACCTTATTCACGGGGTACCTTTTTTATTAATCAGCTTTTAATGTTGGTTCTTGAATTAACTCAACGTTGGATTTATTGTATATACTGAAGTCCGCATTGATACTAAAAATCGTTTATTAGAAATTTTTTTAGATATTAGTGCGTCTGTCTACGAAAAACGCACATGCCTTTAAACGAACTATAAAACTGACTGACATAAGCGCTTGTGTAATAAACAGCGAACAGACTCACATAGGTATCTTTGGAAATAATAGAACTTCTAAAGGCCAACAAGACCAACACTATAAACTTGCTACAATCTTTATGTCATTTGTCAACTGTCACTGAATTGATTTAGTCGATTTAGTTTTGTAAATACCGATGCGATGTGTTTTTATGTTATGACAGGTTTATATTTTTCCTTTTTTTTTGACTGTCTTGGGTAATATTTTGTGTATTTCTGCCAAGTCTTGCCAACCTAGATTTTTCAGGTTTGGCCAAAATCGTACGGAAAAAATACTTGTATGGCTTGGTACGCATAAGTGTACCATTTTGAATTCCTTGTAAGTATTCTTGTTCCTTTTTGACATCTGTGGTATCAAGCCACATAGGGAGTTTTTCTTACGACTTAGGCCAAACATAAAAAATCTAGGTTGGCAAGACTACACTGGACTGCCCAAATATACAGAATATCACCAACGACTTTCAAAAACTATTAATTTTGCAACAACATAAAATCAATCACATCGCTATTTACAAAACTAAATCGACATAATCAATTCAATGACAGTTGACAAATGATATACTGTTTATAGCATTGCCACTTTAAGTCCTACTATTTCCAAAAATACCTCTGTGAATCTCTTCGCTTGGGTGTACCACTTTTACTACACAGGCACTTATGTGAGTCAGTATTTTAGTTCTTTTTAGAGGCATGTGCTTGCCTAAAAAATTAAAAAACATTTTACATTTCTTGGTTACTTTACTTAAGCGATGGAAAGATATTTTTGTATTAGACAATGTAATTATCTTTAGTAAGTTATTAATAAGGGAATCTTTGTGGAAAAAATCGATTGAAAATGTTTGTTTGTTATTTCCATGTTTTAAACTATGACATTATTGGGACACTTTTTGACAACGAATATTTTGCCACCAGTTTTTTATTCCGGTCGTCCTTTGTTTTTCAGTTTCTGACTAAAACTTGATTTTTATATGGCGGCCATCTTTACTTTTCAATATTTAAATAGCTTTTTCAATACCACTTTCAATTATACCCCACTTGCTATTAAAAAGTTTTTAAAATATTTTAAAAAATTAATTTTTAAAATACATTGGGCAACGCCGACCCGACGCCTCATCAATGCGCTTCGTGTCAATGTTAGCTATAAAGGTATGAAGTAAATGTGTATCTTGAAAACAAAAGTGATAACATTTTAGGAGATATTATTGATGTTTTAGTTTTATTTTAATCTAAAAGGATAGCATATTAAATTCGCTTTTCAAAAATATAACACACCATGGATAATATTGGTTTTCTATGCGATTTATTTAAACTTTATTACTTTAAAACACAGTAGGCTATAAAACAAAAGCTAATATCCTTAAAACAAAACTATGTTGACATTGTAGTTAATTTTAACATTCAACGTCAATTTCATTTTTACATATTTATTTGTGAAAATTACTTACCAACATTT
Source organism: Listronotus oregonensis (assembly GCA_019359885.1). Lineage (NCBI taxonomy): Eukaryota > Metazoa > Arthropoda > Insecta > Coleoptera > Curculionidae > Listronotus > Listronotus oregonensis. The sequence goes on from JAHBCN010016365.1 coordinate 114,685, forward strand.
TGAAAAATTTGATATACCAGTTTGTAGTGAAAGTGGAAATAACGAAGAAATGACGCCAAATTTATATTTTGTTCGCATTTCGAAAAAACAGGAACTATTTAAGGACATAGACCGACCACTCGAATATAATTTAAAAACATACGGCTCTTTTACGAGGCCGAGATCAAAAACTTATAATAAAGAAAACAAGGAAAATGAAGAAACAAGCCTGTTAGGATTTGTCAAGGCCCATAATCAGGTAAGAATGTTATATCCCGTGATAGCTTAACTTTTATTAAAGTAAAAAGTCCTTAGGTCGCGTTTAGCACTTTCTTTGACACTGAACCATTAGTCACGGAAGTCGAAAAAAAAGCCAAATACCGAAATATGTTCAAATGCATAGTTTGTTTGCATTTTTGCATTGCGATTTTTTTATTGTCTTGAATTTGAGATTTGTGGATGTTAGATTGTGAAAGGTTAATAGAGAATTTCGTATTGGCGAAGTTTTTACTTCTGTCTTGCGCACACTTATTCTCTAAAATCACTTTAAATTTTTGGGACCAAAAATCTACCTCAAACAATAGAAACTAAAACTTCAAAATCTAAGGGGCGAAGAATTTTGACGGCCAACAAATATTTTCCTTATGTTTTTTTTTAACTAAGAAAATAAAGGTCAACGTAAAATTGACAATTTTTTAAATTTCCCGCGAATCTCTTAAGTGAGCAAAAATTTTCAAATTTTGATTTTACCATTTTAAGTTGACCTAAAAAAAGCACATGACGCCTATAAAACTTTTTTGATAGCACTAACAATTACGAAGATACCCACCCTATAAAAGTGTCGAGAATGGGACACCTGTACGAAGAGATAATTTTTAAGTTTATCGGATCCTGAGTTAAATTTTTGTTGAAGCTGTATTTACATTTGTTTTTGTTAGATTTTTTTTTGTCAGAATTATTTTGTATTTTGATATGCTATTACTTTGAGATTTTTTTAAATATATTTTATGTGTAAAATAGGCAGTTATGTTATGCCTTTGGCAGGGAAATTCACACCAAGCGCATGGTTGAGGCATCAAGTCAGTGGTGCCAAGTGTATTGTTAAAAATTATTTTGAAAAAATATTTTTTAAACTGTTTATTGAAACGCGTAGTATCGTTAAAGGGGAATTTAAAGAGCTATTTAAATTTTGAAAAATCAAAAATGGCCGTTATATGAAAATTAAAAGTTTTGGTCGGAAACTGAAAAACAAAAGACCGGAGAAAAAAATTGGTAGCAAAATATTCGTTGTTAAAAAGTGTCCTGATATTGTCATAGTTTAAAACATGTCAAAACTAAAACAAAGAAATCACAAGTAAAAATAAAAATCGACGATTTCTACTTTGTCGCATATATCTTTAAAACTAAATTTTTAAGAAAAACATTAACTGCACGGTCAAAGTTAGCATTAATTTATTTAAAACTTTTTCCATTTAAACATTTCTCTATCTTGTATACTAAACGAGATAGTAATTGTAGGCCGAATTTAGGACACACTGTATAGAACACAAAACCGATATTTTTAGCAAATAGTTTTTTTTTTAATTTTAAACTAAAGATTCCCCTTGTACGCTTGTTCAGAAGGTTTTTGTATTACAATTAGATCTTTTGAAATTGCCCCCCCTCCATCTTCAAAATAAAACAAAAAATATATCTTGTCTCTATAGCGTTAAAGCAGTTGCTTTAATAATCTATATTTTGTAAAACAGGGTTCTTATGATCATATTCGATAGAGTATTGGCATTATTTCCCGTGGTACCTAGGTTGTTTCTGAAATAAGTAGAAGAATTTGGGGAACAATTTGAGTAGGTTTTTTAGGTACTTTCAAAATTTTGTCATTGTTCCCTTGAAGGACCTTAACATAAAAAATCAAGGTCTAGCTAAAGGGTAACGGATCCCTACCAACCATTGAATTTTAAAAAATTTAAAGGGGGGGTTCGCTACCCCCTTTAGCCTGGCCTTGGCTTTTATGTTTCAGGGGTCCTTCGGCTGACAATTACAAAGTACCTAAAGAATCTACTCAAAATTGTTTTTCCAGCTCTCGGACAAGTATTTAAACAATGTTTCAAACAAGCAAATTGGTCATGAAGGGGGGTGTTTATTTAAGGGCCCATTTTTAAAGAAATATAAAAGCATTAAAATATTATAGACAATGCATTTTTAAGTTTTAATAAATAATTCATTACCATATAAAAATACGATTAAATCGATTTAAAACTAATATTAAAAAAACATTTTTTTATATTTTTTCTTTTACATAAGTTTTTTAATAATAAAATTTGTGGCAAAATTCGAAGCACAAATTTTACTTTTTATTAAATTTTTACTTTATATTTTTAACAATATGGCCGAATTTTTTGATCAGTATTTTAAAATTGACCTTCAAAACCAGTTTTGAAAACATGATTTAGTAAATAACCAATAAAATCATTGTCGCTATATATTATTTGGGTTACTATTACTAAAAACCCTTATTGTACTTACTGCTTTCAGAATAAATGATTTTATAAAGTTCTTCGATTTGAGTTACAACTTTTTTCTCATATCCCTTTTCATTTTGTGGAGCACCTTTAAGAGCAAAACCAATTTTGCCTTTTAAACCGATGTTCATCATATTCAAAACTATCATAATCTGGGGATCGCCCAACATATCAGCCCAAATACTATGCAATTTTTCTGATCCCAAATCATTTTTATTGCTCTTTTCCACTCTCAATTTTTTTAAATTTCCTTTTCCTTTTCGATTTCTTCATTAAAAGCTTTTTCAACTTGTTGTGTTTTTCGTTGTTTCTTTTACAGTCATTTTTCCTCGAAGGCACAGAAATAGGCTAATGGCTCCACCGACGGGAAGTATACATAAGCCCTTTGGGAAACTTTATTTGTAACTAAGTCAGCTACCACTGAAAAATTTGGGCATGTTGACTTAAGGAAATTTGTTAAAGCATCATGATAATTGGGATCTTCAACATCCCAACCCAAACCAAAAAACTTCTGTTTAAAATATTAACTATTTCTCCATTAGCCAAATTTTCAGATAACATTTTTGAAAACGGATGTTTTGAATTGTGTAGGTAGAGAAATAACGCCTTTCTCTAAAAATAATAAAATATGATTATAAAAAAAAGTTTATAAAAAACTGGGTGCCAAAAATAATAACAACAGTCAATTGACCATTACGAACTTGCATATTAACCTGAAATATACATTTAAAAATAAAAAAAAACAATAATTTAAATAAAATTATTTTTATAATTACAGTAAAACTTGTGTTAACGGACACCCTTTTATATCGGCCACCTGTGTTATCGGCCACTTTCAAGCTAACAAAAATATGCTTTATAGGAAATCCCGTATATTAAAACCCTTAGATAATGGACATCCTTATAAAACAGCCACGGCCTAACAAATCTCAATTTTTATAACCTATTTCAGGTAAATCAACCCTTTTATATTGGCCGGAAATTCTTTGGGCTAATTTGTATTTTATTATTTTATGACTGTATTCTGCAAATTTTAAAGGTGAAAATACCCAACAATAATATTTATGGCCAGGCTCGAATAGCGTTAGTGGCTTGGGGGATTATCTTCACATTATATTTTTAGTTGTGTCTTTAATCGATAAGAATAAAGGTATCGTGTTCGGATTCGAAAAGTGTTTAATCATATCCCCAAAACGAAATCGTTTGTCACTGAAGGAAAAAAATTGTTGTTATCGCGCTGTAGGTTCGCGAAAAATTGGCTGAAAAGTTTGGTGTTGGAAAATTCCAAATAAATGATATTATCAGGAATAAAGCTAAACTAAATCGAATGTTTAAAGAAGTGTTTATTTAGAACAAAAGAGGAATGTCCAGAAGTCAGGCGTATTGGCAGTAGATCAAGTCACCTACAATTGGTTCTGCAAAACAAGAGGTAAAAATGTTCCTATATATGGACCCTTAATTAGACAAAAAGTTATTAAGCCAGTAAGCAATTTAAAAGTGGAAAATGTTGTAGCCTCTAATGGTTGAACAACCTGTACCTGGCAATACAGGCCACCCTTCTATAAAGACCAATTATTCTTAATTTTATGGTGGCCGTTATAGACAAGTTTTACTGTAGTATTAAAATAAAAATATTGTAGATAATTAAAAACTGTTTAAAATCTGTTTATTTTTATCTGATAATAACGAAAGCGAAAACATCTAAACAAATATGTTTTACATTGGTTCAAACAGTCAGTAGATTTGGTAACAAGGGCCTTGCACCAATGAAAATAATGTTTCTTTATACACTACAGTCCCGCTGATCCGAACCCCGCTAATCCGAAAATCCGCCTAATCTGAACAGGGCCAGGACAAAAAAATATATAAAATTTTAGAACTAGAAAAAGTACGTTTATTAACAAAATCTGATAATAATTTATTTGTTAGACACTTACAAATTATTGACGAGCACAATTTAAAGTCACTGATCTTCTTCTGACATAATGCGCTAAATCGGCTTCACACCATCTATTGTTAAATAATTAGGGTGTATTTAGCGTCTGACCTTTAATATTTTACACATCAGACGCTAAATATGCCTTAAAAAGACAATAATATGGCATTACGTGACAAATTTCCGCCTAATCCGAATTTTTGCTAATCCGAATAGGGTTCGGTCCCAATTAGTTCGAATTAGCGGGACTATAGTGTCTGTTATTGCTAACGTCATTCTCAAACGAAAATGAGCAGAGTTTAGTACTAATGACTTATGACTTATGACAAACTGTTGCCAAAAATAAAAAATAAATTTGTTGTGACCGGTATGTTTATTATTGTCAAAGAATCGTGTAATAAACGTATAATTTAAATAACCTTAGATTATTAGATTATACGCAGTTATATTTACTTAATAATATAAAAGCAATTATTTTGATTTTACGTTCTTATGAGAAGTTTTTGTATATTAAAATGCTAAAAGTATCTAGTTTATTCTATGAATATTGTCAAATGCATGTTGATACATTTTTAATTTGTGAAACTCAGTGTCTAAACTGTATGCTTCTCTTTCTCAAGGGAAATTGCATGTACTTGTATATTGGTAAAATATTTTACTAGTTACCTTAATAGACCTCTGGGAAGCATGAAAAAACATTACGAGGTAAATATAATTTACAAAAGTTTTTCTTTGTATAAACTCACCTCATCAAATGGAGCTGTGCATATAAAATTTATAGCATCATCTAAAGTACAAAGCCGAAATGTAACTAAAGTATTAGGCAGAATTTTTCTTTTAAAACTTTTTATGGCTTCCATTTCGTAATCTAAAAAAATATACGGTGTTGTTTGCAATATATATATATATATATATATATATATATATATATATATATATATATATATATATATTATATATATATATATATATATATATATATATATATATATATATATATATATATATATTATATATATATATATATATATATATATATATATATATATATATATATATATATAGTATATATATATATATATATGTATATATATATATATATATATATATATATATATATATATATATATATATATATATATATATATATATATATATATATATATATATATATATATATATATATATATATATATGGGTGAAACGAATCACTACCCAGCCTTTATTTCTTGAATAAAAACATATAGCTTGAAATTTAAGGACGCTATAATATATCATAAGATGCTGATTTTGGATATTATCACATGTCTCTATCACTTCCGGTTTAACCGGAAACGACATCAACTTTGATTTTTTCAATGGAATACCTTGTATTTTTTTTAAATTTGATTCTACGATCATTTTTGATATAAAATGTATTTTATATCTATACCTATCTCTGCTAGTTTTTGAGAAAATGGCGATTAAAGATGTCCAAACTACCGCATATTATGCAGTTTATGGGAAAACAAATAAATGATATAAAAAATTATTATGTTTAATTTAATTTTTCGAAGACTCTATCTGTAGAGGTCATAATAAACTACTTCTTACCGGAAGTGCTGCGAAAGACTTTTCCAATAATGTACTTCAAAAATTTAAATGCAACACCCTGTATATTTTTTTAAATTTGGATTCTAGACATCAATATAAAACCTATATTATATCCTATAATCTGTTGTTAGTTTTTGAGAAAATGGCGATTGAAGATGTCCAAACGACCCATATTATGCAGTTATAGGGGAAAAAATAAACGTTAGAAACATTTAGTATTTTTTAATTTAATGATAAATTATTTTAATTAACTACTTAAATAAAAACTAATATTAAGAATAACAAAATTGCTCCAAAGAGATGGCTTGAAATTATTTTAGGCTTATTAATTTTCTAAAGTTTATTTTTTCCCTATAACTCAAAATTGCGTCTTGGCATCTTCAATCGCCATTTTCTCAAAAACTACAGCATAGGTATAGGATATAATATAGATTTTATATTAGAAATGAGCCGTAGAATCCAAATTTCAAAAATATACAGGGTGTTGCTTTTTAAAATTTTGCATAACATTATTGAAATATTCAGACTTCAAAGCCGGAATATTGGCTTATACCCCCCGAGTCTTCAGAAAAATTAAATTAAACATAATAATTTTATCATTTATTTGTTTCCCCATAAAGCACATATGCGATTAAACATCTTTAATGGGCCATTTCTAAAAAACTACGAGATAGGTATATATTAAAAACATTTTATATAAAAAATGATTCAGAATCAAATTAAAAATATACAGGATTCCATTGAAAAATCAAAGTTAATGTCGTTTCAAAAACGAATGATTAGAAGACATGTTATAATATCCAAAATCAGCATCTTATGATATTATAGCGTCCCAAAACCCCAAAGTTTATGTTTTTATTAAAGAAAATAAAGGCCAGTAAGGATTTCTGTTTACCTATATATATATATAATATATATATATATATATATATATATATATATATATATTTATATATATATATATATATATATATATATATATATATATATATATATATATATATATATTTTGTGGAGAGGAAGTCTCGATCGAAAATTTAAAAACAGAAAAATCCAATATTGGGGTTTTGATCAGGTGGGTTTAAAAAAAACTTTTTTGTACTACGCCAGCTTTCGGAAAACTTTATTCCTTTTCAAGGCTACAATACAGAGACAGTTTGTTAAGATAAAAAAAACCTTTCTTTTATAAACAAAAAAAATATAGTTAAAAACAGAGTGATTTTAACAAAAACAAATATAAAAATCTATAAATTTTCGTGCAAAGTGAGTTAATTGTGAAGCAATCGTATAGAACTTATCAAAATTCCCCATTTATCGAGTATAATTTATAAATACAACACATGTTATTTTTTATGATTGATCAACAAAAGTTGACCGACATTTTGTTGTCCGGTTCATTGGTTGGATCTACATGTAGCAGGCCTGGTTTACAATTAATTACTGAAGGTAGAAGGGGATGGCTGAACTGAAAGGTACGCATATGTGACATGCCCAGTGTCGACTGCAAAGGAAAAATCGCGCGCGCACCCATACCATTGGTGGCGAGTACATACTTTTATTTTGATTTTTATGTATTTCTTTTTTTTAATTTTTTTTTTAATTGATTATTATTGTAGTGTCGGCCTCAATAGGGTGCCAATACCTCTCTCTCCTTTTTTACTTCCCCCTTGTGCTTTCAAAAGATTATGTGTCGCTCTCACTTGTCTGTCACCCAAGTGCAGCTGACGCAACATATATTTAAAAAATTAGAAAGAAAAATTTTTCTTTTTTTTTTTCCAATAAAGAAACCCAACAACACACTGAAAACTTTAACAAAATTCCAAGAACATTAGAAAACTTTAAACAAGAAAAAGATATTAAATGAAATTTCCACTTTCTTTTAACCTTTAATTAAAACTTCCTTTAAAATTAATATATTACATACACTTGTCTGTCACCCAAGTGCAGCTTTTTTCTATTAATTATCATACTTTTGTTTATTTAACAAAAAAGAAACCAACCTGGGGCACTGTCTGTCACAAAAAACGCCTTTTTGGCTATTAACCACGTCAAAATTTAATGTTGAAAAGGCAAAAACTCCCCCTTGAGGTAGACAACCGGAGACACACTTCTTAGGGAAAGGATTGGACTGTCCAGCAAACCATGATACTATTACTCGGGAAAATAAACCCACGCGCTGAGATGCCTATCTCTCTGCTTCGCCCGATGTACCGGGTGACAATTTCCCCCGAAACGGCGAGTTTTTAAAAGGCATTCCGATTTCTGTTTAGATGTTAGATGGATTAAGCGCATGATTTATTTATTTTTTAAACGTCATGGGTAATGGAAAATACAATAAACGTTAAAAAGGTTTTAAAACACTGTTTTCCCAACGACAAGCAGAATTGTGTCATCGAGTGACGTCATGCGCAACGTCGTACGAAATTAAATCGCCAAGTTTTCCCTTTCAGTAATAGTACCCTTTTTGGGGTTCAGCCATCCCCTTTACCTTCAGTAATTAATTGAGCAGACCTGAAAATTTTGTAGATCCAACATGAACCGGACAACAAAATGTCGGTCAATTTTTTGTTGATCAATCATAAAAATAACATGTGTTGTTTATAAATTATACCGATAAATGGGGAATTTAAAGTTCTATAAGATTGCTTCACAATTAACTCACTTTGCACGTAAGTTATAGATTTTTTTTTTTAAAAAATCCTCTGTTTTTAACTATTTTTTTTTTTTGTTTATAAAAGAAAAGTTTTTTATCTAACAAACTGTCTCTTTTGGGGGGAGCCTTGAAAAAGGAATAAATTTTTCCCAAAAGCTCGGCGTAGAAAAGAGTTTTCTTAAGCCCACCTGATCGATCCCCCCAATATTGGATTTTCCCGTTTAACTTGTCGATCGAGACTTCTCTCCACATATATATATATATATATATATATTATATATATATATATATATATATATATATATATATATATATATATATATATATATATATATATATATATATATATATATATATATATATATATATATATATATATATATATATATATATATATATATATATATATATATATACATATATATATATATATATATATATATATATATATATATAAAGTATCATAGCCTGTTGGTGAAACGGTGTAATATTTTTATTTACATATGCGGGTGATTGGGAGCATAATTTAATTATGAATTATAAGGTGCAAAGACATATCAAAGAAGTTTTTAAATGGAACACCTATTAGTCCTTTAAGAGAACAAAATAAGGTAAGTTTTATGGTTTCTACAGAAAGGTTTAAGATAATTAATGATAAAAACAATTTTAATAAAACTTACCCAGGGGGGGTTTATTTCTGTATAGAAAATAAATAGTAAACACATTGTAGTATTAACCCATTTTAATGTTAAAAATTATACAGGTTTTTAAAAAATTTTAACATATATTGCATACTTTTGAGCGCAAATAACTCCCTTATTTTAAATGAATCCCTGTATATTTTAGTTAGTCCGACGCAGAAATTATTTCCCTATAAAACTTTGTTAGGGTTGTTTATCTAGACCTAATATTTTTTTAGTTATTTTCGGTTTTATACCTGTCCCTAAAAAATCTTAATTGTTCTATAAAATCAAGGAGGCTAAACGCTCTAAACATTTTTTAGCTTGTGTGGTAAAATATATTTTAAGGGCCTAAATATTAATTTTTTTCTGTGCTATTTCATTATTTTTAATAAAAAAAAAGCAAAAATAATAGTAATGGTTTTGCAAACATAATTTTAATAAAAGAAAATAAAATAGAACGGGTAACAGCAAAAAAGTGAAAAAATAAAAAATTTAAAAAATAAAATATTAAAATTAAATAACAATCAATAATTTAAAAGTTCAAAAAAGACGTCCATTATTTTCGATACAAAAGGGGAACCTCTTTCAAAAAAGAATGCTTAACATTGGTTAGTTGTGGGTTTCACTATGAAAAGCTGCTCTTATTCTGTCCTTCATATCCCCGACAGTCGTTGGCGATGTCATATACAACATTTTTAATGTATCCCCAAAAAAAAATCCCACATGTTAGGTCTGGGGATCTTGCTGGCCAACTTTGTTCACCTCCTCTGCCTATCCATTTATGAGGAAAATTCTGTCTAATTCCTGCCTAACATTGCTTGAAAATGTGCAGGAGCACCCCTTAAATTTCAGCCACATATCTCTTCTTATGTTAAGAGGAATATTTTCCAAAAATTTTTGGCAAATTGTACCAAAAATTGAAGAAACATTGCGGGCCCTTTAGGGGGTCCCCCAAAGAAAAAGGGCCTACAAGTCTTGTTCCTAATATTCCTCCCCCACATAACAGACCATTATTTTGGTGGTCCAAATATGAAATACGTGTGGATTTGTATCACTGTAATAGTGAAAAAATTTTGCCTATTTACATGACCAGTATTATGAAAAGTTGATTCAAAGGTAAATAGGACATAATCAAAAACTTTCATTTTTCCCCTATTTTATCCATGCCCAAAAAAACAAAATCAATTCTTCGATAAAAATCCGCTTCATAGTTCCTGGTGCATTTGATAATGATAAGGATGATATTTATATTTGTCAACTACTCTTCCGATACCCCCCTTCTACTTATTCCGGGGTTTTTTGATTTATCTTTCGTTACCTTAGGATTTCTATTAAAGCACCTATTATCGAAATTCGTTTTCCTCATTTGCAAGATAATTTTCTGTCTGTTTGGTTTTGTATAACCAACACTTCCGATGTTTTAAACACTTTTAAGTAATTTTTTAAGGGGGAAAGTCTACTTGGATGATTTCGGTTTGGAAATTTCTGAGCATAAACTCTGGATGCCAGAACAGTTTCTGACACTCTCCAATTACTAAAATCATATCATTCGTTCTTGAATAGGATAAGTTTCATTTTTTTAAAGTAACAATTTAATTAGAAAAAATAAAAATCACCAGTTTTGACAACTATTAGAGCTTAAGATTAAAAAAAAATGAAATGGCAATGACACACCTATATTTTAATCCATCGCAGGCTCTTGATTAATGGAAATTTTAAAATAATGTTTCTTACATGCACAAAAAACGATTTTAACAAAAAATGGTAGTTAGGAAATAAAATATCTAATATAGATTAAAAATATCAATGGAGTTTGTTATCAGTGTTTAACAAAAATATATATTCTACTAAGAAGCTAAAGTAGTATCAAAGCTAAGTCTAGCCTTCGATTTTTATAGAACAATTAAGATTTTTGAGCAAAGGTATAAAAACCGAAAATAACTAAAAATATTAGGTCTAAGAGTAAAACAACCCTAACAAAGTTTTATAGGGAAATAATTTCGCGTCGGACTAACTAAAAATATAGGTATTCCATTTAAAATAAGGAGTTATTTTACTCAAAAGTATGCAATATTATATGTTAATTTTTAAACGCCCTGTATAATTTTTAAATGACCAAATTAAATTAGGTTAATACTACAATGTGTTTTACTATTGTAATGTATACTATACAGAGTGCAAACCATAACTTGGGTAAGTTTTATTAAAATATTGTTTTTATCGTGAATTTTGAAAATCCTAATTATCTAAAACCTTTTACTTTTGGTATAGGAGGTTTATAAACCACCTTATTTTGTTCTCACAATCCAAAATGGACTAATATACAGGGTGCTCCATTTTAAAAACATAACTTTGATATGTATCTTTTTTTTGAGCACCCTGTATAATTCATAATAATTTTAAATTATGCTCCCAATGCACCCTGCATATGTTTGTAAAAAATATTTCCTTTGGAAAATATTACACCGTTTTCTGTAACAGAGACTGAGGCGTATGAGCTGGGTGCCAATTCTGTATATATATATATATATATATATATATATATATATATATATATATATATATATATATATATATATATATATATATATATATATATATATATATATATATATATACATATATATGTATATATATATATATATATATATATATATATATATATATATATATATATATATATATATATATTTTCATCCGATTATAATTGATTGTTATGACTTTATGAATATGTGGTAAGCTGCAATATCTGCATGTCTGTCATAAAAAGAAAAAGAACGTAAAAAAGTTGTGTTATTATGTTTTTAAAAACAAGTAAATTGACTGCTTTTACGTTATTAGTGTAAAGTTTTTAAAAAAATTATCGATAGCGACAGATAAATTCAAAATATTAAATTTATCTACAACGCTTAATATGCCTCTATTTTTAAAACAAAGAGCATTTGTAATATGTCGTCCAAAAGTACATTTTAATTTTTATCCGACTGCCTTTAAAATTATACGGGATTTTATTTAAAACTTATGATTTAGGTTCACTTTCGACTAAACCGGTTGTATTTGACATTCGGTTACTGATCCTAAAATAAATCACATAGGCACACTGGATATCCAGATATCATCAAATTAAGATTTCGCCAAATACAGAAGACATCGGCGTTTAAAATAAAAAGGCATTCTTTTAAAAGAAGGAATACGATAACGCTTGGGATAATATTTTTCAGAAAATTACCCTGATTAAATTTTAAAGTAAAAAGAGAACAAGGGAAGACATACGTAACAAAAGTCTACAAACATAAGCATTATAATAATTTTTTGTTTAATTTAAACCTTTTTAATTTGTCATGTCATGTCATTATAATAAAAACAGCTCTTTGACCTACCAACTTGATGATGTATCAAAACACACAACCAATTTCTAAAGAGCACAAATAACAATTCAACCTTTGTAAACTAGATTAAAAATTATCAAAACTGATTCGAATACTGCAATATCATTTAACGTTTCTAAATCTTTTCTTAATCGAAACCACACTAGAAAATTTGGCATCACTGACGCTGGATATAATGAATATGTAAAAAGAACATTCATAAAAAGACGCCGCCATGGTAGCATAAATGTACGGACGCCGTGTGATCTCAAAGTGTACAATATACGGCATGGACGCTTAGATTTATAAATATACGCTTAAATAATAATATTAACGCCCAGCGTTACCTAATCGGCATTTTACTTCTATTTAAGTCAAAAAATGTCAGGTCTACTCGATTCGAGGCAAACTCTTAGCAGACGTCAGACTCCTTGCGAACGTACGCATATACGCCGCCTTGAGGTCTAAAGGATGAAATGAGTTCGTGTCTGGGAAAAGGTGGTGGTTGATGTTTTGAAACTGTCAGTTTTGGCCAGAAACAGTAAGCGAGATCTTTTTAAAAAGAGAGAGAAAGAAAATAGAAAAACACTAAACTTCTGCTCAATTTAACTGCAACTTTTTGGTAAATTCCAAAGGGTTTTTATCAAAATAAAAAAAACAAATGCCGCTTTCAGTGTTTTATTGAAAAACTATTTGGGAGAAAGGCAGCTATTTCAATTTTAAATAAGTTTTTTTAGTTTTTATTCTAGAGGATGTAAAGAGAGTTCACTTGTAAAAAGCGACAATCTACAAAAAATCTTTTGTTTTTTAATGATATGGTCTTATTTTTGGCTTAACAGCCAGTCTGATTAGCTGGATATATACGAGATATTTAATAACAATAATTTTTATTGCATTTTTTTATTTATATTATAATGTTTTTTGAATTAAACTTTTGTTTTTCTTGTTTGCTAAATTATAATTTGGTTGGTTATTTCCTATAAGCTGCTCGGCAAAAAGAAATTATGTTTGTATGTTATATTTTTTTCTTAATAATACTTTAACCTTTAAATTTTTAACGTGTATTCGAGGCTAATTATTATGATTAAAGTCTATTGTTTTTAAATGTTGTAAAAAAATTGGAATCTTGAATACAGAATATGTAGCGCTTACGGTAAGGTTAAGAAGTGATTATTTACCGAAATAAAATTTAATGATTTTGCAGCGATATCATTTGCTAATATTATTTCTGAAATAAAATTTTAGGTGATTATTAAAGACAATCATAAAAATTAAAATTATCTGAAAAAATTAACCTCTGCTATAAAACCGTTAAATACAGAAAGGGTAATATTAAAAAATATATATTTTGTGGTAAAAATAATATCCTGAAAAAGTTAGTGCAGATATCAAAAATCCAAGGAACCTGGTTTTTTGGAATAGACTACTGAATAAAACCATATAATTAGAAAATAAAAAATATTTTAGTGTAGTTAAATATTTATATTTAATCGTCGCTTTCGACAAACTCTCTATAAAAAAGAGAACTTTTTTACGCCCTGTAGAATAAAAACGGAAAAATTATTAAAAATTTGGAATAGTTATCTTTCTTCAAAAATTGTTTTCTACCAAACGGTGAGAACCGTCAAATTTACCAAAAAGATATTGAGTGGCGGGTAAATTGAGCAGCATATAATAGATTTTTTTTATAGGTAAAGCAACACACCTTTTGCTTATCAGGTATTACTTCTTATTTCAAATATTTGAAACATTTACATTAAAAGTGGCTCTAAAACTAAAAATTTTTGCGTTATGTACAAAGTTTTTATACATTTTTATGTACGATTTCATTATAAACATTTCAAATTATTGATTTGGGTTTAATTCCGGTTTAGCCCCAGGTTTGCACCTTAGATATACACCCAAAAACAAAATCTTTAAAAGCAACGCAAAAATTACTGTGCCACGTACCGTTGAAATTTCATAAAATAATTTGTTTTTTTTTTGTATACTTTAAATTCGTGTCTTAAAAAATTTGAAAAAGAGTTAAAGTAGGTGCAAGTTTGAAGCAAATTTATTAGTAAGGATTGGTATTATGCCATCCGATCTAAAGGATCCTCTGGTATTAAAGGAAATTTTTTAGGACGTTTGATGAGAAACGAAAGCAAACTTTATAAGTGCCAAATTAAAACCAAAGAAAGAAACGTGGAATTGGCAAAAAAGTTTAAGGTTTTTTTTAAAGGTAAAAATAGTTTAATCCTCGAAAGCAAGGTGTGAAAAAGAACTGAAATAAAAGCTATATACCAGATATTACTATCTTTTTTATATGTTATTCTTAAACAATTTTTGACCTCTATAATAGTTTAATTGCATCAGTTTTATACTTCGATGCTAGCTAGTTAATTTCTAGAAATTAAATTTTTAAGAAACTTTTTGTGAGATTGGATTTTTAAAATTCTATAGTTATATCACATAATTTAGACAATCACGTTATTTCGGTGGAAAAAAAAACTGAAAAACATAACAGTACATTCTACTTTCCTTGACAACCTTTTTTTCCTGAAAAAAGCTATATCCTTTTCTAAAACTGTTCTAGGGAGCAAAACCTAAAAAATCCTCTGACTTTTACTAATCACCAAAGAAGTAAAAGAATATTTTACACAAACTAGATCTTTTTACTCGGATTTTTTTGTAATACTTTATGAATTGTTAAAGTAAAAACTATGGTGCATTAGATATAAATACTTAAATTAAAAATAGGATAGCTTTTAAGTAACACACTCCATTAATAAGATAAATATAAAGTTCATTTATGTATGAGCTATAACCATGTTAAATTTCTTTAATATTAAACCTAAAAATTACCACCGTTTTAATCCTCTACTAACTACATGTTAAAACAATATACGGTAAATTGTAAAGGACGCTGGGAGATCTAAAAATTCTTTTATAAGCCTAAAATTAAACTTTCAAAGTATTTACTACAATATCTTTTCTACAATGTTGCCAGATACTAGGTACCGGCGACATAAAATTAAGACCAAAAGGAACGCTTCTGAAATCGACACCTAGGAAAAAGTATATTATTCTAAATATGCTACGGCGTGCTAGCGCTCTGCCGCCTACTGGCTAGTCCGCTGAACTAAATATATACAAAAATATACGAAATGTACATATTTTACTATCCACAAAGCGTCCAGCCCAAACTTTTGCAATAACCTGATGGGACTCTCCTGAGGCCTATAGTGAAGGAAATTCGGCGTCCGCATACGACGCTTCGAACCAGCGGACGCTGGAAGATAGGGATTTCACAACAGGCGGACGCTCAAGAATAGTAAGATGCATATATATATATATATATATATATATATATATATATATATATATATATATATATATATATATATATATATACAGGGTGGCCAATATATAACTGACTGATTTTAAATTGCGCGCCATTTTTGATACAGGCATATCAGTAGGTGCGCCGTAGCACATGTGTAATTCATCATGCGGAGCGCTATTAATGATCCCAACGCGTCCTTATTGTTAAAACGTTTTACTTAAATAATGAGTCGATTGTTGCAACTATTCGGAATCTACGACGAGATTTCAGTCGAAATAATGTGCCCAGTGTCAACACCATTCGTCAGTTGGTGCGCAAATTTGAACAAACAGGTGAGGTTAAAGACTTGCCAAGGTCGGGCCGTGTTCGAACTGTTCGTACTCCGGAAAATATCGAGAGAGTTCAGAAAGGTGTAGTGAGCGCTCCTGAGACATCTACTTTCAGGACATCGTTCTCAAGAACTGGGCATTCGTCGCACATCATGCACATAGTGCCTATTTTACATAAAGATTTGCATTTGCGGCCATACAAAATTCAGTTAACCCAAGAACTACAGCCTAGAGACCATGAAAGTCGCTGACAATACAGTCATGCAATATTGCAGCTTAATACCCAAAATAACGATTTTTACCGACAAATGATATCGGAGCGATGAAGCCCAATTTCCGATGAACGGGATTTGTTAATAAGCAGAATTGTCGCATCTGGGCATTAGAGAACCGTCGTGTCATCCATCAACGACCACTACATCCTCGTCGAGTCACAGTTTGGTGGAGGTGTTTGGGATGAGGTGTCATTGGACTTTACTTTTTAGAAGACAATGCAGGTAATTCTCTTACTGTCACTGGCGAGCGATACCGTGAAATGCTGCAAATCTCTGGCTCCTCAAATCCAACAATTTAACCTGAAAACATGGTTCCAGGTCGGAGCAACTTTGTCACACAGCTAGGGAAATGAATCTTTACGAACAATATTTCCGACGTTTAATTTCTCGATTTGGTGATGTCATTGGCTCACCAAGGTCACCGATTTAACGGCTCCTGACTTCTTTTTATGGGGATTTTGAAAATAAGGTTCATGCCAACAAAATCAAATACTGTAGATCAGCTGAAGAACAATATTACAGAAGCCATTGAAAAATTCCCCCTGAAACCTACCAAAAGGATGGAAAATGTAGTCAAGAGGGCCCGGGGTTTCGCGGCTTCTAGAGGCGGACATTTGTCTGATATTATTTTTCATACATTCTAAGTTTCAATAAAAGTTTAAAAAAAAAAAATTAAATATTTTTTTTTAAAAATTTCCCCTTTCAAAATATTAGAAAAAAATATTAATATAATATATATTATATATATATATATATATATATATATATATATATATATATAAATATATATATATATATATATATATATATATATATATATATATATAAATATATATATATATATATATATATATATATATATATATATATATATTTTTTATATATATATATATATATATTTTATATATATATATATATATATATATATATATATATATATATATATATATATATATATATATATATATATATATATATATATATTATATATATTTTATATATATATATATATATATATATATATATATATATTATATATATATATATATATATATAAATATATATATATATATATTTATATATATATATATATATATATATATATAATAAAATATATATATATATATAATAAAATATATATATATATATATATATATATATATATATATATATATATATATATATATATATATATATATATATATATATATATTATTATATTTTATATATATATATATATATATATATATATATATATATATATATATATATATATATATATATATATATATATATATATATATATATATATATATATATATATATTTTACTGGTGTCGAAATATTACCCAGCCTTTATTTTCTGATAAAACATATTTTCAAATTTTGGATGCTATAATATATCATAAGATGCTGATTTTGGATATTATAACATGTTTCACCCTTGGTTTACCGAAACGACATCAATTTGGGGATTTTTCAAGGGAAAAACCCCGTATATTTTTTAAAATTTGACTTAGAATTTTTTTGATATATATATTTTCTCCTTGACCCGGGGTAGTTTTGAGAAAATGAAAGATGTCCAAAAACAAAATATTATGATTTATGTGAAAAATTTAAAAATATAAAAATTTTTATGAATTTAATTTTTCTGAGACTTTTTTTTTAGGTCAAATAAAACACCCGGGTCACCATAAGAAAAGATCTTTCCAATAATGTTATTTTAAAATTTTTAAAACACTTTTATTTAAAATTTTGGGTTTTACAGGGATTCCTGATATAAAACTGAAATATCCTTTCCCTTTTTTAGTTTTTAAAAATGGCATTGAAGATGTCCAAACGACCGCATATTATGCAGTTATAGGGGAAACAAAAAAAACGTTAAAAACATTTAATATTTTTTTTAAATTTTAACTCTAAATTATTTTAATTAACTACTTAAAAAAAAAAAAATAATATTAAAATAACAAAATTGCTCCCAAAAAGACGCCTGAGGCGTTTTCTGGCGATGAACCCGTTTTAAAAGTTTTAAATATTCATTTTTCTGGCGTTGCAATAGGACGTCACATCAAAACTGGTTCAAATTGTTTTGAAACCTAATCGATTCTAGTTTCAAAACGGGTCATGCGTAAAGTGCGGTTATTGGATAAATGATAAAAATTCCTGTCAGTGTTAAACAGTCGATTTCTTGGGCCTTAATGATGATGTCACATATAAAATTGGTTCAAACCAGGTTTTAAATTTTGCATCGCCAGAAAACGCCTCTGAATTATTTTGTTTTTTAAAATTTTTAACATTTGTTCCCTATAACTGCATAATGTGCGGTCGTTTGGCATCTTTTAAACGCCAATTTCTCAAAAGTAACAAAGATAGGTATAGGATATTATATAAATTTTATATCAGAAAAGACCCAGAATCCAAATTTAAAAATATATACAGGGTGTTATTAAATTTTGAAGCAACATTATTAGAAAATAATTGCAGCACTTCCGGTAAAGCCGGAAGTAGTTTTATTATGACCTCCACAGATAAAATCTTTTGAAAAAAATTAAATTTATAATAATTTTTATATTATTTGTATGTTTTTCCATAAAACTGCATAATGTGCGGTAGTTTGACAGCTTTTTAAACTCCATTTTCTTAAAAACTACAAAAGATAGGTATAGGGTATAATTTAGATTTTATATCAGGATGATCCCCTTTGAAACCAAATTTGGAAAAATATAGGAAAATTCTAAAAAAAGTTAATGTCGCCCCGGGTTTAAAACCCGGGAAATGATAGGAACATCTTTTTAATATCCAAAATCGGCATCTTATAATATAATATGCCATTCTAAAATTTCAAAGCCATGTTTTTATTGAAGAAAATGAAAGGCTGGGTAGTGATTTCGTTGTCATCCCGGTATACATACTAATATATATATATATATATATATATATATATATATATATATATATATATATATATATATATATATATATATATATATATATATATATATATATATATATATATATATATATATATATATATATATATATATATATATATATATATATATATATATATATATATATATATATATATATATATATATATATATATATATATATATATATATATAAGTTTCCCAAAAAAAAATTTTAATCACATATTGGGTGTCTTAGTTGGCGCTTTCAAACTATTACGTAATATAAATTCAAGTTTGACCTTTGTCAGAAGTTAGACACTTGTCAGTCTGTTATTGGAAAAATTACAAAAAAAAGGGAGTGATATTGTTTATGAGTATTGTGATTTTTCCAATAACAGATTGACAAGTGTCTAACTTTTGACAACGGTCAAACTTGATTTCATAACGTAATAGTTTAAAAGCGCCAACTAAGATTAGCGACACCCACAATGTGATATAATTTTTTTCTTTGCCAAAAAAAAGTATTCTTGGTTTTCGATTCAGAATTAACAAATTAATACGGGTCTTCATTTTTCGCCTCTACTTCTCACAATCACCCTGTGTGTATGTGTATATATATATATATATATATATATATATATATATATATATATATATATATATATATATATATATATATATATATATATATATATATATATATATATATATATATATATATATATATATATATATATATATATATATATATATATATATATATATATATATTTATATACCGGTGTTTCAAATTACTCTCACCTGGATCTCGGAAACTATAGGAGATACGAAGATGGTTAAATTGGGCAAAGTTGGGCATTTATGTGACCAACAAAATACCGTTTAGAAAGTTTGAAAATTCCGAGTAATTCCGGGAGATATCCGGAAAACGAAATTTTGGAAAATCGTTTTATTTTTCCTGGGTTTTTTTTTTAACGAATTACAAAATAAATAATACATTTGCATTGTCACTTTTTCCGCTCATCGAATGGTGTTCATAGTTTTGAAACCCTGACGTTTCGTTTTTCCGTAACCATCATCAACTTTTTTTTTCTTATGGACGCCATATGGGAATTCCACAAATTTGAATGGCCCTTTTATCACATTTTCAACGATGTATCATGTTACCCTTGTTGCCCGGAAAATCCGAAAAATTAACTAGAATATTTTATAACGTAGTTGGCTTTGATTTCTCAAATCGGTGACGGGAAATGACATCTGTGTTTACTGTCAGTTGTGGTGTCGTTAAAAATGGAATTCACCAATGAAAACGAGATATGGTAAAACTTTATTACAAGAATGATAGGGAAAAGTGTAAAAACATCGGAAGTGTATCTTAACTCGTATCCCGAGAGACGACAACCTCATCGAACTTTATTCAAATTATTGGGTAGAAACTGCTGAGTATGGTTCGTTTGAAAGCCTCTAGACAACAAAATGACAACCGAATGGTTTAAATAACAGAAAATTACTAAAAACTAGAACTAAAAATTATAACAAATGTTCAAAATGCTGCCCGTCATTTTCTAAACAAATCGCCACTCTCTCTGCATGTTATTAACTGCGCGATTTATTTCTCTCCTTCTTAATCTTCCAAACTCCCTAACGATGTTGAGATGAAGTTCCTCGATATTTTGGTATTCGCCTTGCCCATAAATTCGGTTTTTCAACGTACCCATAAAAATGTATCGAGGACATTGAGATCCCGGAGACCTAGCTGGCCATCTTACCGGCCCATTATTCCCAATCCACCTGTCACCAAACCTTTCGGAAAGATAATCAGATACTTGTCTTGTGAGGTGGAGCACCATCGTGTTGGAACCAAATCCTGTTGTAGTTTGCTAATGGTAAATCGTCCAAATAGTCTTCAAAAGTTGACGTCAAAAACTGATAATACATTTCAGCGTTCAAATTTCCGTTGAAAAAATGAGGTCCCAAAATTCTATTTTTATAAATGCCTGCCCAGACATTAAGACTGAATCGCACTTGGGGTCGCAATTCTCGAAACTGCCGGGGATCGTTTATGCTCCAAATGTGTTCATTGTTTCGATTAAATATTCCACAATTGGTGAAAGTGCTCTCATCTGTCCAAATAACATTTTCTAGAAAAGCTGGAAAATCGGGTCGCCTTTGTAGCCAATCACAAAATTGTAATCGCCTTTCAGAATCACCAGGGTGCAGTTTTTGCGATACGTGGGTTTTGTAGCATTTGAAACCACTTTTCCTGATCTCTCTCCAAACAGACGTGTGCGAAGAAACATCCAAACCAGTGTGTATCTGGCGTGTGGATTTACCTGGATTCGTATTTATCTACAAAATATGTATTAGGTTTTTCATAAACGGTTTAATATTTTTTACAGTTGATCGCAAAGTAACTAATTCCTAAATTCGAACTAAGTCATAAAGTCGACGCATGCCCGGTATGTATTTGAAAATTGCCACGTTCGTCAACATTTTTTCCGAATAGATTATCGATTAGGTACTTTGCGTCCTAAAACGAATGTTAACATTAATTATACCTCATTTACGATGTTTTCTTTACTTTCCTCATCCATTCTGTCCCCATATTTTTGTCTGGGCTTTTCACCAAACCACGAGGTTTCTATCCAATAATTTGAATAAAGTTCGATGAGGTTGTCGTCTCTCGGGATACGAGTTAAGATACACTCGATGTTTTCACACTGTTCCTATCATTCTTGTAATAAAGTTTTACCATATCTCGTTTTTCTTCATTGGTGAATTCCATTTTTAACGACACCACAACTGACAGTAAACACAGAATGTCATTTACACGTCACCGATTTGAGAAATCAAAGCCAACTACGTTATAAAATATTCTAGTTAATTTTTCGGATTTTCCGGGCAACCAGGGTAACTTATGATACATCGTTGAAAATGTGATAAAAAGGGCTATTCAAATTTGTGGAATTCCCATACGGCGTCCATAAGAAAAAAAAAAGTTGATGATGGTTACGGAAAAACGAAACGTCGAGTTGCAAAACTATGAACACCATTCGATAGAGCGGAAAAAGTGACAATGCAAATGTATTATTTATTTTGGAATTCGTTGAAAAAGAAACCCAGGAAAAAATAAAACGATTTTCCAAAATTTCGTTTTTTTCCGGATATCTCCGGAATTACTCGGAATTTTCAAACTTTCTAAACGGTATATTGTTGGTCACATAAATGCCCAACTTCGCCCCAATTTAACCATCTTCGTATCTCTATAGTTTCCGAGATCCCAATGGTGAGAGTCGAATTTGAAACACCTGGTATATATATATATATATATATATATATATATATATATATATATATATATATATATATATATATATATATATATATACGTATGTATATAAATATACAGGGTTAACTAGTTCGGCCCAAAAAGGTCATTAGAAAATTCATTATAGTGAAAAATTTGGCTCGTCTGTAAATAAAATCTTTGGAAAAAAAATAATATTGTAGGCAATCGTAAGAATCAACTACCTGCAAAACATTAATCTTGGGTGAAAATTCCGAGGCAGTGGAGCTTGGGCCCGCTGTTTGTAATATGGGTGTAAAAAATCTCTTTTTAGAACTTTCCAAACGGTTTTGGGCCGACTTTCTACTTCTTCTTCTTCTTCCTGAGAGCCGTCTTTCACTACCGGAGGCAGCGCAGCCTCTTGGGCTTTTTGTGCCTAATCTCCCATTGTCTCTTATACCAATCCTCCCATTAGTCTTGTTTCTTCTACAAGTCTGTATAACCCCGAGACTGGTTGGTTGATATATTCCTGTGGGCTCATTTTCGGTTGCCGAAATAATGCCTGTCTTTTGTGATTTAACGCTTCACATTCACACAGTATGTGGTAGGCTGTTTCTTCCCCCTCG
Source organism: Listronotus oregonensis (assembly GCA_019359885.1). Classification (NCBI taxonomy): domain Eukaryota; kingdom Metazoa; phylum Arthropoda; class Insecta; order Coleoptera; family Curculionidae; genus Listronotus; species Listronotus oregonensis. The sequence goes on from JAHBCN010016365.1 coordinate 138,168, forward strand.
TCGCACATTCTGCAACTTGGGTCCCCATTGTATAAGCCTATCTCCTCTGAGGTCTCCCAGTATTCCTCGTGTTTGTTGTGGATCTACTCCCTGGTTTGCCCTCGTGCAGTGGTTTTGGTCACTTCAAGGACAGGTTCTGGTCCAAAGTATGGTGTGGATGATCCATGTCTCGCAAGCTCATCCGCGTTTTCGTTGCCTTCTGTTCCCGAAGGTCTTGGTACCCACAGGAGAGTTACCCTGTTGCGTTCTCCCAGGACCTCCAGTTCTTTTTGGCATTCCCATGTCAGCTTGGATGTCACCTTGGGGTTTTTAGTTAGTTACTCCTAAAGCTACAAAGATCGTAATGGTGAGGGTCGAATTTGAATTACCCTGTATACAACTTATAAATATTACTTGGATTTACCCTGATATCAAGAATAAACATGGAATAAACAATATTTTAAAATCAGAATAATACTAATTATCCACTTATACAGACTATAAAAAACGAAAAGTCACTAAGATGATTTTACTCACTTTTATTAAGTTCATCTTGTAAAAGTAAAGTAAAACAAGTAACATTGTACGTTTATTAACAAAATCTAATAATAATTTATTTGTTAAACACTTACAAATTATTGACGAGCACAATTTAAAGTCACTGATCTTCTTCTGACATAATGCACTAAATCGGCTTCACACCATCTATTGTTAAATAATTAGGGTGTATTTAGCGTCTGACCTTTAATATTTTACACATCAGATGCTAAATATGCCTTAAAAAGACAATAATATGGCATTACGTGACAAATTTCCGCCTAATCCGAATTTTCGCTAATCCGAATAGGGTTCGGTCCCAATTAGTTCGAATTAGCGGGACTATAGTGTCTGTTATTGCTAACGTCATTCTCAAACGAAAATGAGCAGAGTTTAGTACTAATGACTTATGACTTATGACAAACTGTTGCCAAAAATAAAAAATAAATTTGTTGTGACCGGTATGTTTATTATTGTCAAAGAATAGTGTAATGAACGTATAATTTAAATAACCTTAGATTAAAAAAAGTTTTATTCAACAACTTGTTTTTGACCCACCCTGTATACTGAAACGTCACGTATTCCCCTCTTTTGGGTCGAGACGAACCAGAAAGGTCCTATACATTTTTCGCGTATCTCCACTCTAAAGCCGACTTCCCGTTTGACAGCTGTCAAATTTTGACGTTTCGGGAAAATTGTCAAGAGCGAAAATATTTTTATTTTTCGATTCAAAGTACCGATACGGTCGATTTATTTCGATCAGTTTGAATTTTTTTTCACTTTCTCCCGTCGTTTATGGAAGGACAAGCTGACAATAAGTGCATAAGTGTTTCGGGTTGCTGTCGACAGGCTCGACAAGCGGTATCAGGAATGTTAGAAAACTGGCTTCGGTATACCAATGTGTTTATCACCCCATCCTGGCATGGTAGTAGGAAACCCTCAGTCTCAGACTTGAGCTCAGCAGATTTTAAAAACCCAAACGTGAGGTTTCGAGATAGATTAAGTCTTTCTATGTTTCGGTAAAATACTCCGTGTTGCGGCTTATAAATGTGATCTTCTAAGAGCATCTGCTGTTCTGCTCTTTTAACTGCAGTTCTTACGGCTTTAGACTCAAGTCTTACAAGTCATTGGTCGTCGTTTGGATGTATTGCAAATCTGAGACCGAATTTCTCCGCTGCCTTAAATAGAAACGCTCCAACATTAGCCATTTCGTGCGCTCTTACTAGTTGCATCAGTGGATCAGTACTATTGGCAACTTGACAAGCAAGACTCAAAACCAGTCGAACGTGCATACACTCTAATCTTAAAAGGCCACGACCTCCCTGGTGGCGTGGGATAAATACGGGATGTTGATGAGCGCGGGTGGATGCTACGGTGAAGATGCATCATTTTTCGTGTGCTGATATCCAGCTCGCGCAGTTCATCTCGCGTCCACTTAACCACTCCAAAAGAGTAAAGCAATACAGGCACTGCTAGCATGTTGGTAGCAAGGACCTTATTTATTCCAGATAATTCGGATTCCCAAATTCTCCGTAAACGTCGCCTGTAATTGCTTCTAAGCTCGGTCTACCTCTATACACTAGACGTGTTTTTTGGATTTCTTTTAAGACTTTTTTGGATCAAATAGGAGAAGCTGTATCTTAAAGGTATAAACTGACACGAACCGTCGCGTCGCTAATGCTATAGCTACACATGAGACGGTGTGGACTATCAGAGTAGGAGAGACCGAGCCGAGATTGGGCCGCCAACGAGAATATGACATTTCTCCATTGCAATGTGTTCATTTAATGCCAATAGTTACAATCACTCGTAGGCAGACACCCTAGTAAATACAGGGGGCAAATATAAAGGGTAGAAGTAGCAATTTTTTTCAGGTGAAGGCCGTTATCGATGATTAACTTCAAAATATGTCGGGTAGGTAGGTATTCACATATCAAACAAAATTCCAAAAGGCGGCGGAGACCCCTGTCTGTCACCCCATTTGTATCAACACATGTCTGCCTTTTGGGATTTTGTTTGGTGAAGTGAATACCTAGTCACCCGACATATTTGAAGTATATCATCGATGGCAGCCTTTAACTAAAAAATATTTGCCACTTTTATCCCTTATAGCTACCCCCTGTATCCACTAGCGTATCTGCCTGCAAGGAATTGTAGGTATTGGGAATGGAATAAACCCATTGCAATTAAGAAATCCCATATCACCGATGACGGCGAAATTTCCATCTTCATCTCTTGGACTTACATAATATATATAAAATATAATAAAATGGGCTAAAATGCTTCTTTGAATTTAAACGAATATGTTGGGCCAAAAGAGCTGCTCTTTTATGTGGCTTAACAATTCTTCAAAATCTCCAAACTTCGAAAGCTCTGTGATGGTTTGTTAACCTGTTGTAACTAACTATAAATTTTAATTATAACAAAGGAGATCTTGCTAATATAAACAGGTTATTTTTTAAGTTATAATACAGTGGAAAGATCACACACCTTTTGTACAAAAATCACAAGTGTGGTGAACAAATATACAAAGAGAAATATAGGAAAAATCTAATAGAAGATTCTTCATAAAATTTAGCAAGAATCTACTTGAGCATAATCGAAAGATCAAAAGAAATATTGCGGGTCCATTAACACGACACTGTAGACCCAAAAAGCAGCTAACCAAAAATCGGTATGGTGGGGCATTTAAAGGTTCTACATGAAGCAGAAGAAAACTGCGGTACAGTTTGTACAGCTTTAAAATCTAGTAAAAAAGAATTTCGAATGTAACTACATCAAGGCAATGAATTTTGTTAAAATTCGGAGGGCGAGGTCTTGTATCTAAGTTTAGTAACTAATCTAATCTCCTTATTACTAACCAGTTCACGTAACACATAAATAACTGAACAAGTTTTAATTTATTATCTTCAAAAGTATTCAAATACTGAGCAAAGAACTCCTTATGGAAATTGGCTCTCAGTTAAATTCGCTGAAATGAAAGCTTTGAACAAGCTGCCAAAGTGCAACCTATCATTATATATTAAAATTCTTTAAAGCGTTTTCTTTCACCCCGTCCCACATTCTCTTCTTTTCTTATTCCACCACACCCCCAACATACACTTCCTAGGAAATCTATTCTGCAATGTTTTTTATTAAACTTCTTTAAAGCTTTCTTTCTACTTTCAAATCTTACTTTTTCGACCCGACCCCTTTCTACTGTCTGTTATCACTTTACCCTTAGACACCCTAAGCTTAATTAAAGCCTCAAACAGACACTTTCATTGGGAATCGATATGTTACTGTCTCTATTATTCTCAAAGTGCTTGCTTGCACTGCCCAACTCTTTCCCTAACTCCTTTCAACATTCTACCCTCACCTTATCATACCACACTCCTCCCAGACCCCACGCATTCTTCTCATCACCGAAACCCCCACATACTTTCCCGAAAATGTTTGTAAGAGGAAGGAATGGCATAAAAGGAGTTCAATAGGAGCAGCTACACAATCAGTAACCGTGAAAGTGTATGTTGGATGGGGGGGAAGGGTTAGGATGCGTCGGGTTTGAAAGGAGTGTGGTGTGATAAGGTGACAGCTGATTGTAGGAAGGGGTTGAGAAAAGGGGTGGGCAGTAAAAGCAAACGTTTTGAACAATAATAGAAACAGTAACGCATCGATGCCCATGAAAGTTTTTGTTGGGGGCTTTGGGTAAGCTTAGGGTGTCTGGGGGATAAAGTGATGACACGTAGTAAAAAGGGTTAGGGAACGGAAAAGTAAGATTGGGAAGTAGAGGAAAAGCTTTGAAGGAGTTTAATAAAAACAATTACAGAATCGATACCCTTAGTAAAGTGTATTTTGGGGTTTCGAGGGGGCTGGGGTCGCGGGGGGAGATACAGTACTACACATAAGAAATATACATAATTTTTACTTCCTCTAAAATAAATAGATATTAGAGACTCTATACAAGATGTAACACACTATATACTGCGAATCTACCTTAAATATAGTAGCCATCGAAGAAAAAGAACGGTGCTTAGTAAAGTGCTGAAAAGGTCCTAATTTGGTGGCGCCACATTTTTATTTAAATTATATTGATTTTATACCTATGTTAGTTTATAGACATTATTTAACAACAAAACCTTTTATTTTTGGGCCACCTATTAAACATATTGATATGTATATGTGGTCGATAGATCGTTAAACTATCTTGAAACTGAAACTCGTTTTAAATTTAGATATAAAATATGCTAAACTCCTTGTTGGTTATCGTGTGGATGTCGTATGAGATAAATTTTTGGATGTTGAGGTAAGGGCGGATGATAATTAACACTAACCTATCTTATTATCTTCTGCTTCTGTATCCATTTCGTTATTTATAAAATTGATATTACCACACCCTAAAGAATGGTTTACTGTTTCTACCTCCATTTGTTTCTTAAAACTTGTTTCACTATACCCTAAGGCATTTTCTGATCTACCATATTTATCACAATTAAACAATTGATATCATCAGGTTTGGAGCAAAGTTGTAAAATTATATTATCACCTTCTGGTATTTGATGCCAACCAGTGATTACCTGATCCGCAAAGGGTATGTTAAAGGTGGTCTCAATTTCAAATTTTAACTGTTCTGAAAAAAAAAATTGATAAGTAAAAGATAGCTTTTCGAGAGATTATTGTTATATTATAGATCATGGCTCGTCAACACCCATTTGCTGAAAGCGATAAAGAAATTATGTCACCAAATCATAGGCCAAGTTAAGAAGCAAGCCACCGGAAAAGCTGGAATTGTTAAATATATATATATATATATATATATATATATATATATATATATATATATATATATATATATATATTATATATATATATATATATATAAAAATAAGGAGGAGGAAAGTCTTGGCCGACCAGTTAACAACAAAGTAATTAATTTCTAGTATCGGTCCATACCAGGTATGGACCATACAGAAATTTATTACATATATATATATATATATATATATATATATATATATATATATATATATATATATATATATATATATATATATATATATATATATATATATATATATATATATATATATATTTATTGAACAAAGTACACTACAGAACAAATTGTTCCAAATGGTACACAATAACTAAAACTAATGCTAACCTAATATTTAGAAAAAAAATATTTGTATATATAACATAAATAGAATAAAACTCAAAATATTACATTCCAAATAAAAATGACTAATAGTTACATTTAAAACAACAGGAATTAAACAAAGTAAATAAACCAACAAAACAAAATACAAAGATGCTAATAAACTATCTATAGGTTATATCTCTTTTCAATGATTTAAAATTAGTAAAGGTAAACAAATCAACGTTATGAAAATTATTATTATAATTTCTTAACAACTTATCCACGAAAGAGGTAAAACCATAATTAGTGCGATGTGACCCTTCATGAAATAACTGCCTTTTACGAGTGCTTTCTTTGCGGAACTCTTAAATTTATTTTAGATAAAAGTGTGGGAGAGTCAATACCACCCTGCATGACTTTATATAGAAAAAACAGTAAAGAATTTTCGCGGCGCTTTTTGAGACTCTCAATTCCAACCAATAATAAACGGATGGAATAATCGATATTTTGATACGGAAACCTATGTTTCCACAAAATTATTTTGGTGAACGTGTTCTGCACTCGTTCTAGGCGATCAGTATGAACATTATATGAGGGAGACCATATCACAGAGTTATACTCCAATATACTACGTACCAATGTAAAATAAAGGATTTTAATCGCTTGAATATCTGAGACAAAGGTACAATTACATCTTATGAAGCCTAACATGCGACAAGCTTTAATAACAATATTGTCAATATGTTTATTAAAAGTTACTTCCGTATCAAATAGTACTCCCAAATCGTTAAAAGTTTTGACTGTTTCTAGTACCGTACTTTCTATCGAATAATCAAATT
>JAHBCN010016365.1:149638-159638 GCA_019359885.1 Listronotus oregonensis
AAAATAATAAAAAAAGTCCTATGCACATGGGTCCGGAAACGCATGGTTTCCGAAATACAGGGAGTTAAAGTTTTATATTTTTTTCTATTTTTTTCAAATGACTTAAATACCACTCAACCGATTTTAATGAAACTTGGAACTTGAAAGTGTATCAATAAAGTGCATAGTTTTAAGTAAAAATCTGCTTACAGCTGCGGCAGTGGCGTGCGTGCGGGGTAACTGTAAAAATGTATTTAGAGAAAGAATATGTGCGCCACTGACTTTTGCCAATTTTGATGCACCAGTTATAAAGCTTGTTACATAAGCCACAAAAGTTACCTCTTGGTATTTTTTCGTTTAGGGTTTCCCTTAGCAGATATTGTTAATTTTATAAAAATGTGCAAAGTACCCATTCGTCGGCGTAATGAAAAAAGTAATCGTAGAAACACCATGATTATTCAAAAGTCTTGTTTTTGTACAATACACAATTGACTTAAAGCTAAAGAAAATGTTGAAAGTGACCACCATTAGCGTTGTTACAAGCATTTAACCTTCTCCGCCAAGATCTTACTCTTCTGCAAATATTGTGATCTTCTCTAATGATGACAAATGCATTTTCTATTCTTTCCAATAATTCTTCTCGTGTATTTAATGGTGTTTATAACCTATTTCTTTTAAATGACCCCACAAATAAAAATCTAGTGGATTCAGGTCCGAAGATCGAGGTGGCCGGCAAGCGGACCTCAACGACCAATGCATCGGTAACCGTATGTGTCAGCTAAATATGTTCTTACAACTGCTGCAAAATGTGCGGGCGCACCGTCATGCTGGAACCCATTGTACCATTTCTCACAAAGTGGTAGTAACTCCGGCAAATCATTTTGTAAAAATTTAAATATGATCCCTGTTCAAGACGATTCGGTAGAACAACAGGACCAATTATGTGATTTCCAATAACACCAGCCCAAATATTGATGAAAAATTGATACTGCGAATTTGCTACTCGTAGAGAGTGAGGGCTTTATTGGCATGTATGTAAATTGTGAAAATTTACTATACCTTTTCGCGTAAATGACGCCTCATCAGTGAATAGTACGTTTAGAAAAATGATGGTCGTGTCTCAGTTTGTTTAAGAACCATTGAAAAAACATTACCCTTGGTTGAAAGTCTCTGGGTAGAAGATCCTGGACACGTGTAAAATGAGAGGGATATAAACTTTGCTCCTTCAGAGTTCTGTGAACTGATGATGCCGAAATATTTCCCAGTTCATTGGCAACAATTCTCGTACTTGTACTAGGATCAAGTTCAACTCTATTTAATATTGCCTCTTCGACTCGTATAGTTCGGCGGTATCTTCTGCGTCCAGAATCAGCTTTTAAAGGTTTTAAAGAACCAGTTTCTCTTAAATGACTTACAAATACGTGAAAAATATTTTTACCAGGAATTCTTCTTTGGAGATAAGTTTCCTGATAAACTCGCACAGCTTGCATTTTGATTTGTTTGTCCATAAATTAACAACATATCAGTCAATTCGGCTGAAGTGTAGTTGATGAAAACCATCTTGGTAGGAGGAAATAATATTAATGAGCAGCTTAATATCTAAACACGAATCAAAAAATAACGAAACAAACAAACAAATACGATCAACAAATAACTAAAATCGAAAAAACTGCTAAATTTAAAGAATAACACGAAAACACTTTTGACTTCTACAAACCACTTCCAAATTATTAAATTTAGGGAACTGTCAAAAACTACAGTTTCACGGCATTATACGATTATTTTTTGCATTACGCCGACGAATGGGTACTTTGCACATTTTTATAAAATTAACAATATCTGCTAAGGGAAACCCTAAACGAAAAAATACCAAGAGGTAACTTTTGTGGCTTATGTAATAAGCTTCATAACTGGTGCATCAAAATTGGCAAAAGTCAGTGGCGCACATATTCTTTCTCTAAATACATTTTTACAGTTACCCCATACGCACGCCACTGCCGCAGCTGTAAGCAGATTTTTACTTAAAACTATGCACTTAATTAATACACTTTCAAGTTCTAAGTTTCATTAAAATCGGTTGAGTGGTATTTAAGTCATTTGAAAAAATTGAAAAAATTGAAACTTTAACTCCCTGTATTTCGGAAACCATGCGTTTCCACCCATGTGCATAGGACTTTTTTATTATTTTTTGGTAAGTCCCACGAGCGATAGTCTATGTTTTTGAAACACCCTGTATATATATTCGGCTTTTATACCCTCTGAAAACAAAAGAAAATTTCTCGTGAATTCGACGATATTTTGTATTCTCCTTTTGCTATTTTTAGAATATCAAAATGGCCCGCTATGTCAATAAAATTATATAAATTTATACTTTTGCATTTTATTATGATTTTATAGTATATTTTGAGATATTTTTACCCCCTTGAATTAAAGATAATTTTATGCTCTTTCTATTGATACCTATTTCGCCTTGTTCCACAAAAACCCTTTCTTATAATTTAAGTTTTTATAACATGATGTCATGGACTTTGATTTTATAATTTTAATAAATTATTATTTTATTTATAAATCTTTGTTTGGATCGTTGCAAACTTACTATAATCTAAACTAGCCTAATTTTACACACTATTTACCACTAATTTTATATCTTAAAATTCTAATTTAACTTCATAAATTGGATTTTTGTCCCTTGATAATTGTCTGTTTTATACACATGTATTTTATTTATAGTTTTTATAGTTTCTTTCACTGTATTTCACTCTCGTCTCTTTATTATTTTACATAAGGTACCTTTCACTAAAGTTCTTGTCGGATTTGGGTATTTCTCACTTATTGTTTTATACGAAATTTTGAAAATTATCCTTATGTGTCACTTTAACTATAGTCACTTCGTTTTAGTGGTTTATAATTATTTTTATTCCCCTTTTCTTGGGGTTACCTTAAAATAAACTTATAACAAAGACTACCCTTATCCTTTTTTAAACATTTATAACTAGCTTGAATTAATTTACTACCAAAAATCAATCAACTTATATGGTTATGTATCGTTCATTGTAATTTGCTTAATGTTTTGGCCCTTATTTTGAAAACACTCTATACATTCTTGTTTATTTTGTTATATAAATATATTTTATAATATTACAGATCTTTATTTAGTATTTTTGTACCACCAAATTGCGAGTTCCAAACAAATAACGAGGCATTTATAAATTCCCAAACAACCATTCAGGAAGAACCATTAACTCTACCAAAAATAAGAACAAAACCCATTCAGCAACAGATTAAGTTAAAACGACTAAAACTGGACAAGATTCCTCTCGATGAACACCTATCTACATTACACTAACCATTTTTCTGATCTTTGCAGGATACAAAATAAAACAACTTTGTAAAAAGAAAAACCCAGAACAAGAGCCATCCAATGCCAAAGATGCAAAGCCAGTCTTGTTCGTCCCTTACAAAACTTCCCCAGGGGATGGAGAAATCATAGTTCCATGAACCCACAAAATCAGCAGAATTGCAGTAACCGCTGACCCAGCTAAAACTGCAACGTTAGCAATAAATTATATATAAATAGTAGGCTTGTAATAGGTTTAAGTTAGTTCCAATTTAAATTGTGTACTCGTTATTATAACTATATTACACTGTAATTTTTAATAAAGGTCTTTTTAAAAAGTACCTTTGACCTTGCAACCCTTAACTAGTATGTCGAGCTTAAAAAGTTGATAATGTAAGTTTAAGAAACCAAAAATCTAATTTCTTCTTAAACAAATACAGAAAAAGCAAAAAGGAACTTTAACATAAAATTGTACTTACTAAATTATTAAATGAAATAAAAGTAGCTAAATGTAAACCCTATTTCTTTTTAATAATCCACAGAAATAAACAAATATTGTGGAAATCATCTAAAAGATAGTTAAGATTGCCGTACTTTTCTCACTGCTATTTCCTATGAAATTTTCATTATTCTATTATTCATAATTGATATATTATTATTTTTTCGGTTACCTAACGTTACGTCTCATAAGAAGCACCTAATTTAAATATAAGAAATACTTACCTAAAGTAAAAAATGCCGGGTATGTTACCCTTGGATTTGCAAGACAAAACCATACAACCTCTAATCATTTTGTTACGATATTATAAGTAACAAACAATAAACACAAAATTATAGTCACAATTTACTAAACACTAAAATAAGATTTTCCAAAAAACTTCTGCAAACACAAAATATAACACAAAGCAAAACAATCGAAACTAATACGGCGCAAAGGGCTCAAACCACAACGAAAATGACGAATGATGAGACGACGACGGTTGACGATACAGCGCGGATATAGTTTCATAGGCGCCGCGCGTGCCCTTGCACCAAAAACCTTAGACAACCTAAGACCAAAACGGTACTACGGCTCTCATAAAAGTATAATGTGTTGCCTAACTACACACTGATTTATCAGTGTGTAAGTAGGGAACACATAAAATTAATTCGTGGAATTTTGTTATTGCGCAGAATCGGCGGGGCCAACTCTGACATTATTTTCATACTGGGCTGGACATTTTTTAATCGGATGAGCCATAGCATTGGGCTTCCATACACCTATAAACTTCCTTGGGTATACCATATTTTTGCTTGTTGGTCTAATTTTGGCACCATTTTGGACTTCTAATGCTTTTTTAAAACTTTCATTGGAATACTGGTATATATTCCTCTTTGGTGAATTAGACATGGTCTAAAATTAAGAAAAACCAAATTTTATGCAAAAATTTGAAGTCTAAAGGGCATAAAAATCTTGTGGCCGACAACTGGACAAACTCAAAATATATTTGGTGTTCCGGTATGCAGCCCTAAACTAAAATATGCATTCTTAATTCTATTATTCATATTATCACAGGTCAGCACTGGTAACGAGAATTTTAAAACTTTATTTTAAATAAAGAAAGAAAATACGGCATTATACAAGCTAATATAAGAAGATAAAAGACACCATTTTAAAGTTAACTTTTAGGTCAATAGTCGGCCGTTGGGGACGAATACTGGTTTCCCTAAGAAAAGTTGATGCCTGTAGCCTGCCCTTAGATTCTTAATCTATTAATTCAAAAAAAGGAATTTTTCTGTTCAATTTGAGTATTTTTAAGCTATACACTATTCCAAAAATGCGTAATATAGTATTTAACATTTTTAAATAAAATTAAACTTACCTTAGTACATACCTACTACACTTTGTCTTTCACAAATTTAAAACACTAACTTTTAGACTGATCGGGCAAAACGGGTGCACTTTGCGCGGGAATTACATACCTAAAACAAAATGGCTGAGGCGAACGAATTATCATATAAATTAAATTATAGATACATAGCAGAAGGTTAGTAATAAAAGAAACTTTTATTATAAACTGTCTAATGCAAGTTATTTTTGCAAAAAGCAGAAAATGACCGACTACTAGGGGTGGCCGGCTTACTGGCACAGTCACCCCTATATTATAGATTTTATTTTTATTTTCTAAAAAAATCAGTGTTAAGGTACAAAAAAACTTACCTTAGATTGATATTCCAATCTTTAAACATCACATTTATTTAAATGACTACACCTTCAAATAAGGAATTAAAAGAAAAATCAAAGAAAAAACGTCAAATGCTGATGCCGCTAAAAGAACTTTTCTAGATTAAAACGATTAAAACATTCGCAATGCACCCAGAAAATTAATATATTAGAGTTAAAATCCGAAAAAACACTTCTATAATTTTTATAATGTGTTAGAAAGAGAGAAAAACCGCGAGTCATGTCTGATATCAATATTTCCTTGAGGTTTCACAGGTGGCCCGTCAGCAGTGTTGCCGTTTCGATACAATTGTACTGAATTCAGTACATAATGATTGGATTAAGTACTTCGGTACAACTTTTTAAGAAAACAAGAAATTCGGTACAAAATACCGTACAGAAATAAAAATTTTAAAAAATAATGGTAGAAATTTTTGAGTAAATAATTTTACATACATTTATTAATTTAAATTTTTTTATGGGATATCTCATAAATTATTATTTAAATAGAATATAGGATGCGCCATCTATAATCCTTATCTTGAAACTGAAAATATTGTTTGCTGTAATGGAAAATGGAACACGCGGTTTGCGGGTGGCCTCAATAATTTATCTTTGTTTTTCTAACATAAACAAAGAAAGATAGCAGTGTTTTGAATTACCAAACTCGGGGAATCACCAAAAAAGGTTTTTGCATATATTTTTTTGCCTAAACCTAGAATGGAGGCTTCTAAACGAATATAAAATTAATGAAGAGATTAATAATATTGAGGAAGTTATCATACATATAGAAAAATTTAAAAATCATTCTGAGGAATTTGTATTTCATAATTTATTAGTTTTGTTTAAAGCAATTGTCAGCTTACCACATAGATGCGCTGCTGCCGGAAGGGTATTTTGAATTTTAAGTATTATTAAAAGCAAGAATAGAAACAAATTGGAAATAAAAACTGTAGAGGCACTATTATTTAACAAAGAATCTTTAAAGGGAAATACTTGTTTTACATGGGAACCCGACAAAGCGTTAATCGACTTTAAAGTGGATAAATAGCTTAAGATAATGTTATATGTATGTGCATTGTGCATTTAATAGGTAGATTTATTCTTAGAATAACTTTTCTTTTATATTTTTTTTATTAAACATTTTTAAAATAAAATATGTTTTTTTTTTAAGTTGCTTATAGGATTTATATTATTTTTTGACTAGTTTTTAAAATATTTTTAATTCGGTACATTTTTTTTCGATTCAGTACATTTGAAAAAAAAAATTCAGTACATATTGAAATTCCGCTGCGGCAACACTGCCCGTCAGTCGATAAGTTCGATTCAATCCGCATCCGCTCGAGTTAACTCGGGCAGAGACTCGGGATCCCGGTACGCAGCGAGAAGCCTTCTTACTAGTGATGGGCATAATCGGATTATTTTAAAAATCGGATTATTGAATTATGAATGATTTCAATAATCGGATTAATTGATAATTCGAATTATATAATTATTTTATTTTTTTAATCGTTTGAATTTTAAATTCTTGATTTCTTAATGAATATGTGACTCGATTCCGAGGTAACTAAACACAAACACTAAATATTATATAGTTTGTCAAAAAAGTCCGGGACCCCCTTAATAATTTGTCAACGGGGATCCTGGACTTTTTTGACACTTATAATATATTATTATTATTATTATTTTAGTAAGTAAATTTTCCATTTGCTAAAATTTTATGGTAACTTTTTACTTACCGAGCCCACGGCCGATTTTATTGAAATTTTGTATACCGGGGATATTTGGGGCGCTGATCACAAATCTGAAGACAATTTTTTCGTACTCTGCTAGTTTTAAGTTATAACGCCCCACTTAAACCTAACCAGCAAAACTTTCCTAAAATTCCTCCTTCTTAAAACTGATTACACCCAAAATAGAAGATTTTATCGAAATACACTTATTATTTATAAGATAAATTTAATTTCACCTTCATTTAACAAATTTTTTAAAAAAAAAGCACAAATATGACTTCAGATTCGTGATAAGCGCCCCAAAACCCTGTATACAAAATTTTAATAAAATGGGCCCCGTGGGCCCGGTAAGTAAAAATTCCCTTTTTTATAATTAAGTTGTGTCTCTATTTACATAAATATATACTTTACTATTAAAATATTAAATCTTATTCGTTATTACATGTTATTTTTTTTCGCGACTCATAATCAATTCTGTGGAATCAGGTTTTTTTTCGTAATTCAAATTAAATCAAAATTCGCATGATAGCGATTATTTTAATAATCGTAATCAATTCTTGGAATCGGTTATTTTTCGAACAAATTAAATCTGAATAATCGCATTTAGCGATTATTTCAATAATCGGATTATCGATTATTTTTAATTCGAATTATCCCATCACTACTTCTTACCTATTCTGATGTGATTAGGCCGGAGAATTGTTTAATAATTTTGGTATGTTTCAATTATATTATTCTTATTTTTTTTTCTAGGAACCCTATAGATTTTCCTTGACATTTCGAAAATCTTGGAAAATTCCCTGACATTTGTGGCTAAATTCAAATTCCCTGAAATTTCCAGGTTTTCCAGTCATAGGGTGTCAAACATTTAATTTTGTTTTCGTAATAATTTCTCTTCTAAAAGACATAGCGGTACAAAATTGGGGATTTGGGGGTTCTTTGAGGCGAGAAATTCAAATTCATTCATACTTTTGATGTTGCTAGTAGAGGGCGCCAGCTACGGCCTACACCACTTGTTTTAGATGGCATAACTTGTTTTTAAGATTAATACATTGACCTGTTTATTAAAAAAGAAGTTACTAAAATTCTAGCTGGGTCAAAAATATATACCTTATTTAGGTCTCTAGGGGCAACTGCTTTCGAGATAAACGCACCTAAAAGGACCCCACAATTTTCCTATGGAAAATGGGTTTCGGCCAATTGTTTTTAAACTTTGCAAAGCAATAGTTTTTAAAACGCTGATTAAAAGTCTTCACTGGCACAAAACCCGAAAACCCCTCTAACCCTTCCAAAATCAGCCGTAAAGGTGACTGGGGATTTGGAGAACTTTGGGGGAGGGGGTGTTAAAGGGGTTTTCGGGTTTTGTGCCAGTAGAGACTTTTGATCAGCGTGTTGAAAACTATTACTTTGCAAAGTTTGAAAACAATTGGCCCGAACCCATTTTCCATAGGGAAATTGCGGGGTCCTTTAAGTTGCTCCTAGAGACCTAAACGAGGTAAACATTTTGACTTTTTTATTAAAAATTTCCTCCTCTTTAGGGAGCTTTTTTAAAACTCCTTAACTATTATTAGTTTCGGAGTTATTAACAAAAAACAAAATGCCTTTTTTTGCAACTTAATTTGTTTTTTGTAATTTTTTGCGTGCTAGAAAATCTTTCCGACCCATTTTTATAGACATCATTCCGGATCGAATAAGCTATATCTATTTAACACGTTTTTGAAGTGGTTGACTAGACTATCAGGCGTTAATAAATCCCTGTTTCTTTTTGTTTTCACTTCTATTCCAAGGTAAATCTTTATCATTACTATACTGGACATATGGATTTTTGCCTCAGTATTAAAGGTAGATTGCTGCTTACTTAAATTATGTTTTTTATTAAAAAATATTAGCCTTATTTCATGTAATAGCAATCTCCCAACTCAATGTCCTAAAATCTTCTCTTAAAGCGCGGGTTGAAAAATGTAGCAGATTTTTGCGAGTATGTGTGTAAAACATTATTTCAGATTTTTTTTTTTTTTTTTTAATTTAGCTTGAAGTGTACACACCATAAAATCTTAACTATTCTTTGATACATAAGCTTTTAATGTACTTACAAATGGAATTGTTTCGAAAATAATAATTTTTATTACTGGTAGTTTTTGTAATTTCCTCAAAATGTTTAACAACATTAATAAGATTGTGAACAAACTTCCAATGACTAATATTACAATCGGTTTCAGGACTAATATTTTAGAAATCCATATTAAGCCAACTGAGTGTTAAAATGTCCAACAATTCTCTTGCAATGCTTAGAATACCCAAAAGAGTACGCTGGTATTCTGCAACCACCATATGCATATTGCGTGTATGCCTTGTAAATAATGTTAAATTTTTTTATGGCTTTTTTCATACTGGCGGCATTGACTTTCTTGATATTTGACAATGACAGTTCCTGTATGACTGCCCTTGAATGGTTTAGAGCTAACTTTTTTTTTTTAATTTCAAGTTTTTTTGTTAAATTTAGGCCCCGTTGTACAATCTAAGTTAAAAACCAACTTTAGTCGAGGTAAACAAAAATATGGACCGACCGACGCTTAAATTGACAAAGCCTATACAGTGGAATTTAAACTTCAGTTTAGCTGAACTAAATTTTTATATAACATTTTAGAACCGTGCTCTGCTGCAAAAGGGCCATCTATAAATTACGTCACACGAATTTCATGATTTTTTGCTCCCCCCCCCCCCACCGGGCACAAATCGTTACATTTG
>JAHBCN010016365.1:164638-225588 GCA_019359885.1 Listronotus oregonensis
CGATGGTCAAATATATATATATATATATATATATATATATATATATATATATATATATATATATATATATATATATATATATATATATATATATATATATATATATATATATATATATATATATATATATATATATATATATATATATATATATATATATATTAGTTTTTATGGTCCGTGTGCTCGGGGAACTGCAGGGTTTGTTCTCATAGCTGTGATCAAAGGTGATACTCCCTAATTGTGATATTCGATTAACTGTGATATAAATATAAAGATTATGTAATTCTGTTGTCAGTCCTATCTGGGTTGGTATTATTATTGGTTTTGGTCTAATCTAGTCTACCAATGTACAATACATTTTCTTCTTCACTGTGATTTCCTTATTGTAATTGTATTTTTAATTTGTTGTAATTTTATTATAGTAATTGTAACAAGCGTATAACATCAGAATGTACTGTGTTCCAACTGAGTCACACACAAGTTCGCTTTGTGACTTATGTTGGACATCTTTGTCTTGTAAAATTATTGTGTATTTTTGTATGAAATATATTATTATTATTATATATATATATATATATATATATATATATATATAATATATATATATATATATATATATATATATATATTTTTCCTCTATACCTCTCTCCCCCTCCTTAAGGTGTGACGTAATTTATGGATGGCCCCAAAAGCCATAAAAAAAATCAGTCAAATCCGATCCTTTGAGCATATACAACTAGAGGCAGCCTTGTCACTTGGCCGTGCGAACATGCGTGCGAGGTAGAAGGAATAGGGGTGTAACCTTCCTTTCTCGCTATTTTTCTTTTACGAGTATGGCTAATAGAAATGACAAAGAAAAGACACCGAATATAAGGGCTACTTAGTTTCAATTAATTTTAAATTTTTAATATTTGATTTTAAGCACTAAAAGAAACAACTTACCATGTGTGCCTATACAAGATGTACCTAAACCTTTTCCCCAATTTTTTGGCAACGTATTCCTGGGACAATGCAAAGCGACATTTATGATGGGACATTTTATTGTAGCCATAGTGAAAGTCGTATGTCTCGTTTAAAAGTCACCTTTTGTTACCTTATAATAACATATCAAAAAACTATAATGATCTAGTGAGATTAAAGATCAAATACCTCCTAAACTTTTGGTTAGTCACAGAAATGTCCCATTAAAAAGTTGGTTCTTTGGTGGCAAGAGCAATAATATGTTAATTAAATAGAAAACTGTTTAAAACTCTGAATCCCATTTATTTTGTGTCATATTCTTTAAAGCAATGGTGACTGAGCTCAAATTACCTATATAAATCTTTTTGGTTATGGAAAAAAAAGAATAGACTTTTTTCAAATTTTTAATATCCACTGGTCTGCAAAATTAATCGGACAAAGAAAACTTTGTTCAAAATCAATCCTAAATAACTTTTTTAGTATTGCATAAAATTTAATGATTTTTTGTCGAGTTTTAGGCCGTTTTATTATCATCATCTTTTCAAATCGAAGCTTCAAAAATTTCTAACGGATTTTTTGTTATACAGGTTTAATAAAAAAGTTGCACTTTACTCTAAAAGTTTAAACACCCTGTGGAAAAAAATCACAACCGAATAATGATTCTTTTTGCGACATTTTCAAGCGTCATCTTTTCTGAACAACTTGTTTTATTCATACAGATATCTGTGTTCTTAAAGCAAAAACACTGGTTTAAAAGAAATAATGCTTTATTAGAAACAAAAATATAAAAAATAATATGGATAACGGCGGTATTAGGATTTTTTTATTTTTCTAAAATCTAGTATTTCCCCCACAAGTTTGAATAACAACTCTCATCCTTTCGAGCGTAGATTCGATTAAAGAAGCAATCGCGTCTCGGGGTATTCGTTGCCACTCGCTTGTCAGTCCTTGTTCTAAGGCAGCCAAAATTTGAAACTCGCCGTAGTTCTGTCCAACTCTTCTTCCTAGAGCATCCCACATGTGCTTCATAGGGTTAAGGTCTGAACTTCTTGGGGCAGTCCAATACATGAACGTCAACGTCAATTAAATAAATATTTCCCCGTTATTTGTGCTATGTGCGGTCGAATATTCTCGTGCATCAAGATAAAATGTTCTGCTATAAATTATTTATAAGGTACCACATGTTCCAAAGCACTCTAAAATGTATCTATCAGCCTTAATACCCCCTTAAAGTGTATCAAAGTCTGTACGGGCTTCCAATGAAATACCGCCCCACACCATTACCCCTCCGCCACCAAATAATTTACTGCTGTTTTTCTCTAAAGAATGAATTTAAAAAATGGTCCGTTTTAAACCGCCGTTTATTAACAATTTTAACAGCACATTTAAAAGGACTAGTTTTAGAATAACAGCTATAAATACGTAGCGCTTTACGTGCCACGCACCTTTAAACTATCAGTCTACATGCAACTTACTTGTCAAAGTTCGTATAGTCTTCAGTTATAAAGATATAAAGCAGTTTTTACTGATTTTTTTTCATAAAAATACAGCAATAAATACAAACCGTCGCACACGAAAACAGAAGACTGCGACTCTGTTCCAAATTTGAATGTTTTACCAACTAAAATTTACGGGACACACTGATTTTTTTACAAAATTTTCTTGGGATTTTTTTACTGCGCCAAACAAAAGGGTACATTATTGATCATTCTTTTCATAGTGGAACGGATATTTTTTGATCGAATAGCCCATTGCTGCGTTCTTTGTTTGTTTAACCTTTAAATTTCCTTGCATTATATACATTGTTTCATACAATCATTGTCTATATTTTTCAATAACAATTTGTCGTAAATCTGTTATGTAAAGCTCTAATTTTACAAGCAGAGGAACCTTGGTTAATGGCCCATTAAGTAGTATCCGACCCAAGCTCAATTATTGGCTTAAGCCGATTGTTCTGCTTTTCATAAACCTTCGGCCTAAACCGAAGCCCAAAATTTGATCATCCCAGGAATCTTAGTTCAGAACTGACTAAAAGTATAAAATTTTAAAATTACTAATGCACTTTTTTTACTTTGTTTTATATGGTAAAAAGTAATGATGAAAATTGTTAATAAATAACTATTATAAATAAATTGCATTTCATGGCTAAAAATACACATAACTATTATAATGATATTGCTCTTATCATTATAATGACTAAACTGTATCAATCAGCAACCTGATTTTTTTTTGTAAAACAACTATTAAAATCTTTTTTTATTTATTTATTATTATTAAATAAAATTATAGTATTAGCTTAATTAAGGTAAAGTTAACGAGAAAAAAACGCTGCCAATTAGTTTTTTTTCCACAAATGAATCGTAATAATTTTGTTTATTATTCTGTTTTTGGAACTTGGATAGGAAACTTTGGCTTCGTCCATATTTTTTGGCCGAAGCCCAATGTCTGGCCGAATGTGCGATTTTAGAGAAATGTCGCCTAAGCCAAAGACGAACCTTCGGTCAGACACTACTATTGAGTGAGTAAAAAAGTTCTTATAAACAATGCTTGTCTTTTACATTTTATACATGTCATTTTCTTTAATTTTAGGACTTAGCTTGGGTAATAGCCGCATATAAAAAAAACAATGAAATGTGCAACCGTCACAAGTAATAAACAATATTTAAATCAAGATAAACAACCACAAAATATCACACATCTTAAAATTTTTAAATAAATATAGAACAACAAATACATCCGGCCGGATAAAAGTAATAACATACAAAAAATAAAAGTAACCAAATGTAAAAGTAACTTGTGGCCGATAATATAATCTTAAGTTTCGGGGCTTGGCATACATCGTGACGGGAACGCGAGTCGGTTCTGGAACTGACAAATAAATAGACCTAGTGATTTTTACACGAAATTTTTAACAAAAAAAATATCTATTAAATAAAACTAATTTCTACAATGTATAGATTTACATAGTATACAAAAAACAAAATACAAAAATCAATGCAACTAATCGCAGTGCGACCGAAATGTCCAGTCGCATACAACCAGTTGTATGGTTGCATCAGTCGGATTGCACAAGTGTGAATGTTTCTAAAAAAAATCCTTATGGATCAAATTGATGCAACTAGTTGCTTGAGTCGGTCGTATGAGTTGCATCAGTGTGTAAGCTGCCTAAATAAATTTAAAAAATAACTAAAAATCTAAGACTTTTTGGAAACTCAGTCGAACTTTACACATGAAAATGGCAATCAGCAACAAGCCACGTTCTCCGTAATTATTGGTCAAGTAAATCTAAAGATTGGTAATTCTAATGTTAGTACACAGTTAAATAATTATCATAATACACACAGATTTTGCTAGCGCATACTTTGCAGGTTTATCAATAAACCAACCAACCAACCTTATTACAACACATACTAATGACACATGCATTACAGATGTTACTAAAACAAGGAAGTTCACCCCAGCAATGCTCCTCTACAAACTTCTAAGCCATGCCTTTGTTGTGGACAATACAACACATTAGTGCAACCAATACAGAACCAGTGCAATAAGTGTGGATGTCAACATAGCACCACAAAATCTTTCTTAAAGCCTCCAAAATGTGCCGTATGCGGATCGGAAGAGTACGTGGTCCATAAAATACCCCCAACATTCCCTAAATCGATTTAACAAAATCGGGGGGACTCTTAATAACCCTACCTCTATCAAGGTCCAACTACAATCGTAAATACTTCAAGAAACTAAATAATGAAAAATATTGCCACCAAAAAGAACTACTTACAAAATTAAAATACCTATTTAGTAATGAATTAAGAATTGCTACTACAGCTGTGTTTATCCATTTAGTATGGAAAGTGAATACCTATGCCAGGTCTCGGGAAGCAGCCGCGCTAATTTAACGCACTATTAAAGTTTGATATTCGAATGCTAAATCTTCTACAGAACCTATCCAATAATAAAAAAAATAATGTCTGCGATTAATAACTACAATCTACAATAAGCAAAAACAAATACAACCACCAACACACAGTACATAGATTGGGATGTTTTACATATATAATGGAAATACAGTGAATAATAATGTTGGAGAAAGTAGCTTAGTACAACTTAAACCGGAATTACGCATGGGTAAGGAAAATAGACCAACAATGAACAACATTATTAATAAAGCACTACATTTCACCATTCCATTTCAGGAAAAAAATTACACACAAAAAGTAAACATATACCCGACGAAGAATCAATTTCTATTATTGCAGCAGTTACAAATACTCTATAATTAAAGGTGACTTTAATTTTAATACTGAAAGAAAAAAAAACTCAACATATTTTTAGACAACAGCCAATATCTACAAAATGAACTTTCACCAATATTTCTGAGGGAGAATAATCCAGAATCAGCACCCGATACACTTTTATTCACTAGCAATACTAAGAATAATATTTCGCCCACAGATGTCCACCCTGATGATTATTTAACAACAGAATTTATTATCAAAACAAAAAGTTTCTTGGAGTGAAATTAAAACCTATAACCCTAAAAATAAAATATCGATAAAGGTAATAACATAGCTTAATTTATTTTAAAAAAAAACAGTCAACTCCCCAACATTTTACTTATCACCAATTTTAACAAAACAGAAAACAGTATTTCAGTCGTTTGTACAATATTCTTCTATAAAGAAAACATGACATTTCACCTGTTCTTCTTCTTCTTCCTGGGAGCCTTCCTGATTCGCTACCGGAGGCAGCGCAGCCTCTTGGGCTTTATGTGCCCAATCTCCCATTAGTTAAATATAAAAACAACAAAATAAAGTCGGATTGCAGACAGACACTACTAGCGCTGAGGAGACCACGTTTATACCTCGGGTCTGGTACTAGAATGCTCCCGTGCCCTTGCGAATGCTTCCAGTAGGAAAGTTGTCACCCTCTGCTGGACCAAAGGACACGCTCACTCCAAAGGCAACCGCATTGCTGACTCGTTGGCCAGGAAGGCTGCCGGGACCAAACCTTTTGGACCCGAACCTTTCGTAGGTTTAACAGAGTCTCCGATGAAGGACCTATTCAAAAGACACTCTCATCAGCAGTTTAGAAGACGATGAGATGAAACAGTAAACTGAAACTTTTCATCCCGACAGAAATACAGCTAAAAATTACTTGGCCTATTACGCAAGCACCTCTTTAGAATGGGTATCAATAATACACCTCGCCCTGCCCTCTCATCCAAGAGAAGATCCATGCTGGGCGAGTATTGGCTTTCCTTGGCCAACATTAAGGAGATTCCCCTCGGCGACGTTGTCACCTACTTTAAATCAGTACGATGGGCAGCGTACTGAGTGAGGAGGACCCTTTAGGCGGAAACACAACAGGCCTACTGAGGCCTAGGTGCCTTAATATGTATCACCCTCCTCATTTTCAGATTCAGAAGTATTTACAATATGCCCATGTGCACATTGGTCGGTTGCGTTCACCTCACAAAACTTGAAGTTATTAAACGAGAAAGTGTCATTTCAGTTAGAGCAATATTAGTAGAAGATCCGGCCCTATACGACCTTCACCGAGGTGATTAATGAACAAAACATGTTTTAAATAAAATTTAATACACTAAAAAATAAGTACAAAATGGGTTTGCTGAAAAAATCCTGGACAGGCTATACTAAATTAATAATTTTATTTATACTTCATAATTAGCCTGCAAATTAATAGAATTTCTGCTTACTCTAGTAGGATGCCTAAATAGCTAAATAGTTATTACGTTTGACTAGCAACAGATCGGAAAATGCTATCCATCCCGAAACCAATACTTCTTCACTACCTAGAGTTTCCACCAACCTCAACCCTCACCTGGTTGTCGCCCGTTCTCAAAGCCTGCGAAGGCACTCGAGACTAACCTACAAATATTAGGTTTGTTCCAACACGTCGAAAAACCGTCACCGAACGATCACGCTGTTGCGCAGTGATTAAAGTGTGTTCCAGCAGAGACGTGATGGTTATCGGACGATGCTGTTTGTATACCAACAAAACTTGGGATCGTTTAGTTACGGTTTCAGAACGGTAATTCTGATACATGGCCTAAATTGAAAACTGTTTGGGTTGACTTGCGCATTGAACATCTTGGCACTGGATTTCTATTTTATTGGTGCACTCTCTGGCAGCTGTCCGGTAATTTGTTAACTTGTTAAATAAATATTTGAATAAAAAATATATAATTTTGTTACATTTTTTTATAACGCATGGGAAAGACGAGTTTCTGTAAGCCTATTTTATGATGTTATTGTGTGGGAGTTTAATTATTTTAAAAAGGAAACGTTTATTTCATTTTATGATAAGGTTAAAAAATTAAAATAAGTTAAGAAAGTTAAAAGTTGTTTATCTTTTTAACTTAACTTAATTTTTAATTTATGTGTATAATTAAAACCATTTGATCACATAATGTATATCTTTCCTTGTGTGACTTTAACTTAATTTAATTTTTCTGCATAATCCTAACTTTATTTAGCGAATAGCGTGCAACGTGCTTTAGCATATTCTATTTTCTCGCTTGTTAAATTATTCAAAAACATTAATTTTTAAAAGCGATCCAACGTTTGTACTTTTAGTACCGTCACGAAACTATTTTAAGGCCGCGCATGCGTCTAAGCGCACCAAAAAACAGTTCAAAAACGATTTCGAAACGATACCGGATTTCTTGTTGGAACTAACCTATTGTATATACTTGTGTTTATGTTTTGTAAATATATTGTATGTACACATGTAGTCTAAGGAAGTATTGTAAATATGTATAGTATAATTAATAAAGCTATTTGTAAGTAGTAAGTAATTAAGACTAGCAATAAGAACGTCCCGAGTTCGATTCTACGAAACTCCAAGACCTTTTTTTATTAAAAACACACTTTTTATACTTACTTTCTAATATAATGTAATAAGTGTAATTTCTTTTTCCCTGTACTAAGTTTGACGGGGACTCTAAATATAATTTTAAAAAATATTTAAATCAGGTAAAAAGTGGAAGTTCTTTACACACAATAACACTTAATAGTATTTTAAAATTTATGAATATTGATCCCATCATACAAATTTAAACAAGAAGAATACACCATTTATCATTATTATTATTATTATTATTATTGAACGTAAGTAAAAAAAGCGTGTTTTTATTACAAAAAGTTCATGGAATTTTGTAAAATCGAACTCAGGACGTTCGTGTTGCTGGTCAAACGTGATTCCTATTTAGCCCTTGAGGCACCGTACGCAAAGAAATCCTATAAATTTGCGGGCTATTTATGAATTATAAATGAAATTATTAATTTAATATAGCCTGTCCAGGATTTTTTCAGCAAACCCATTTTCTATTTATTTTTTAGTGTATTAAATTTCATTTAAAACATGTTTCGTTCATTAATAACCTCGGTGAAGTATACGACCTTCACCGAGATCTTAGACTATATGGATAGTTTCAAAAACACAATGTGACAAAGCTTTAAATAAACACAAAAAATACGTAAATAACGCCAGAAAAACAAACACTTCAAATTATGGTATATGATTGTCGTCAAAAGTTTCTCAGGCATACAATTTTTTTTCTTTCACATAAAAATAAAATAAGTGTTTTATATTATTTGCCTCTATAAACTTTAAATAGTACTTATGTATACTAAACATTCATCAAAATTTTATTTTATGTCATTTGCCTGTACGAATTCACCTTAAAAATTTGTATGATAAACTGGATAAACTAATAATAGTGGGAATAAACTGAAGTTTGAACGGCAGCCACGCTTAACTCTTAATTATAATAAAGAAATAAAAATAATTATATCTGTATACAAATATTCTTTATTTTTACAATATAACATAAACATAAAACATTACGAAAATATACCGTGGTGATTAAAACATTAGAATTATTATATCTATACAACATATTGAAGCAATTTTTAGCATTGAAATGTCCTTAAGGTGCTTTTAATGACGCTGTTAGCGCTTATGCAAAATTATAGGCGTGTTGTTAAATTCATCGATGAATCGTGCGCACTAATCGGTGTTTCATCAAGCCGTTTTTAAATAAATTGATGGAAAAACGCTAAAGAAAGATGGCCGTTGTTTTAGTAGTATATGGACAAGGATAAAACTAGCGGTAATCTAGTGTGACGTCACGATAGATGTCAGCGCTAAACCATCTGATGAATTTAACGCCTTATCTTTAAACATTTTAAGGCAATTATTAGTCATACTACTGATATGACCTTATTAAGGCAGATCAAGTCATTTTAACACGATACTCTTATACACTATCATGATAATACTATCTATAAAACTATACGCTTTAAAACGAAGGGATAATAATATTAATATCTAATTTACCCTGACTATACTTGTGCATCCAAAATCCAATATTCTAATAATAGGAAATCATAACAAGACTATTTGGTTACAAATTAACAAAATTAGATTTTAAATATTTTATAAAGTAACAAAACGAAATTAACTTAATCAGTCATTATTTTGTCTTGTTTTTGGTATCTTTTTACGATGTTCAAATACTTATCACATGTTTCTTAAGTTATATTAAAAATAGTGCAATGGTTTGCTGCTTTATCAAATAATACTTTACATAGTTAAAGACGTAAAATACAGATACTGATAGAGACCGGCAAAATTTCGGGAGCAGGCCGTTGCAAAGTGATGTTTATTCCTGTTCGGGGCCAATCGCATTTTGATTAGTGATAAGCAATATATAACGAACCGTTATTTAATCACTGATATCTAAAAATCACGAAATGTGACTGCTGCCGAAAGTAGAACAAAACGTAAAGTAATCACGATCTTAAAGACGACGCGCAGTTGCGCGTTATACAAGACGTGACGGTCGGATTGAGTTTGTGTGATTTTGATATATGTGGTTGTGTGAAACAGGGCTAAAGGATAGTCGCGCTTTGTAACGGAAAACGGCGGAAGACCGGGGTAGGTATTTGAGGCAAGCTGAAAACTTGTCATATACTTCTATTAAACCCCAACACGGAACTGCAGACCTGGCTGGTGAGTACGGGGCTAAATCAACTTGGATTTTAAAGGAACAGTTTTAATATACCATTTAAAACTGTTCCAGCGCCGAAGGAGGTTTTTTTATATTAACAAAAGTTCGCCTAATCGCTATTTTGTAATTTTTAACCTAATTTTTAGTGCATCTACGGCAACTTAGCAATACCGCATTTAAAAAATCATGAACTGTGCTTCTACAGAAAATAATCGCAAAAGCATTTTTGTGAAAAATAAACCTGATACTATAATCGCTTTCCCTATAGATAGGCATCGGACTGAGGGTACGCATCGCATGGATCGCGTGCTATTCGTCCGATGACGATCTGAGAACGCAGTCTTATTTAAAACTATGTTGTTTCTTTGTTTTTGGCTTAGATCCCTAATTGGGTCAATTGCCAGTACTCCGTTCCAGACACAGCTTTTCCGGGCTTTGTCTAAGTGGGAGTCTTTTAAAAATATTATTTTTTTTTTCCAAAAATGTATTTGAGGCAACATGCAATTTTTATATGTTGCAGTTGAATATTTGAAGAATTTTAAAAAAATAAGCCAGACGATTTTGTCGGGGTTTTAACAATGCCAGGCGCGTGCAAAAATGTTTTGCAAAAAATATAGAAAATGTATTTGAGACAACTTGAAATTTTAATAGGGTATTATTTATAACTAAAAAAAAGATTCTTAAAAAGACAGATCATTTTGGTGGGACTTTCCATATGCCAGGTGATCTAAAAAATAATGTATATGTGCGACTGAGTAGCGCTATAGACAAGCTGCTGTAGTGTAAGAGTGAACGTTTATCGGCAGTTGTCTGCGTTCTTACTTGTAGCGTTACTATTGGCTTTGGCAAGGTCACGTCGCTTACAATAGCCGTGAGGTTTCTAGTCGGAATTTCGGAGTAAAAAATAAAAAAAATGAGAATTTCTGCTAAAAATGGTTTAAGTAAAAATGATTGTGTTGATTTGTGTGTGCTAAATGGACATATTTTTTGTGTTATTTTTTTATTATAAAAAATGTGTTATTTAGTCAATTTTAATATAAATTTAAATGTAATGAATTACTTAAATATTTGACATTAGTTTTTTTTTACAAATCTCAAGAAACATTTTTTTCAGAAAATTAATTTTAAAACAACTTTTGTTTGAAACTTTTTTTTTCGAGTTCAGATTTTTGCAGCTACATCCAAAATTAAAAAAATTACGTTTTTTTTCTTTTCAGAATTTTTCAAAGAATCCACTGTCACTCAAGGAAACTCTCTTATTTTTAGCTTTTAACCTAAAATAAAAAATTTATGACAAAAAATCCATTTAAAAAAATCACCTGTATATTATGCTGTAAAATTGTTTAACTGTCATATAGAAACAATAACAACGTAGATGCTTTTTAAATATAATTTTCGGTTTTGACAAAAATGACGTCATTATTATTCTTTTAGCATTGTGTTGCCTTCTCCGTCAAAACCGGAAGTGATATATAAGATCCATTTGTATAAAAATTATTCCTATAGAATATGAAAAATATATTTTTTATTAATTTATCTCTGTTATATTAATATCTTAGTTTTAAGAAGCAATCTAATGGTGCCACTTTTTACAGTGTGGAACAAAAATAATATTTTTCTGGATTTTGAAAATTTTTGATTCACCCTGTAAGTGGCATTACTAGATAGCTAATTTAAAACAAAACATTAAGAATATGAAAGTTATTATCAGCTTCCATAACTTTTGTACCCCTTGTCCGTTGAGTCACAATCCTATTATTTTTAAAATATGTAATTGAATTTACTCATTATTGTTGTTAAAGAACTGTATAAAATAACAAAGTGATCCATTTAATTATTATTTTATTAAAAAAACCTGTTACTCATTAAATAATCGTCTTTTTTGGCAGTTCTCGCCACATTTTTTGTCATTTCTGTATAAAATACCTTTGTATATTGAATATAAAAATTAAATATTATAATATTTTTAAAAAAGTTGCAGAAGTGCAAGAGTCTTGCAGGTCGGTCTTGGTCTTGCGTAGTCTTGCACTCCTCGGTCTTGGTCTTGGTCTCGGTCTTGGTCTTGCTGCAAGACCGCAAGACCAAGACCGGTCTCGCTCATCACTACACCTTGCATATTGAAAGTCCCACCAAAATGATCTGTCTTTTTGAGAATCCTATTTTTTAGTTATAAATAATACCCTATTAAAATTTCAAGTTACCTCAAATACATTTTTTATATTTTTTGCAAAACATTTTTGCACGCGCCTGGCAAGGTTAAAGCCCCGACAAAATCGTCTGGCTTATTTTTTTAAATTCTTTAAACATTTAACTACAACATATAAAAATTGCATATTGCCTCAAATACATTTTTGAAAAAAAATAAATATTTTTAAAAATTTAGGGGTTGATTTAGCCCCGGTACTCACCAGCCAGGTCTGCAGTTCCGTATTGGGGTTTAATAGGAGAAGTATATGACAAGTTTTCAGCTTGCCTCAAATACCTACCCAAAGATTGGTGCCAGCTCTAAGGCTATAAATAGGTGCAGCATGCGAGCGAGATCGTGTCTTATAAATTATTGGCTGTAAAAACAATTGCTTATTCGGCTGATTCTATTAATATCATTTTAACAATCGCCATTTACGATATTTTTGTAATCTTCCCGTGTCGGGATTTGTCCAAAGTCGTTCTGTTTTTTAAAATGAACAATTACCTTACAAATAAAATAACAAATAACGAAACAAGACAAGACCAACAAAAATTCCATATTTATCTTATTATATACCATATAACTGTATTATTATACTTATTGAAGAATTAAATATTTTATTTTTTGTTTCCGTTTAACTTAAATAATTATGTTTAATTTTACTCGGTCCCTAATTAAAACCCTAAACAATAAACCTCACACTGCACTGCAAACTGCACGTGACTTCTAACTATCTGTAGTAAGTAAATGAATCGTCACACGACGGGCTGCATAAGGATTTAGCCATGTACTAATATGCTAATATGTAACAGGTTAAAAAGTCGTGATTACGTTACGTTTTAAATCACTTATATAAAAAATCACGGTATCAGGTAACAGTGCAATTTAAAAATTACAGTGTCGCTCATCACTAATTCTGATTGACTTCTGTGATTTTAATTGATTACCTCACATGTCTAGTACCCAAAATGATGACCACACGTCTTATTTATATCACCCTTGTTCCTAATATTGCAACAGGTAAACCATAACGTCGATAGTCAATAAAATTTATTACTAGAAAGCCGCATATCTTGGAAAATGGACTTACAACTTAAAGCCACTGTTCTTTAATATAAGTTTTGTTGGTTAGTAACTCTTATTCAAATAAACAAAAACATTTTTAAAACGAAATACTTTTTTAACATCCATTTGGTTATTAAAAATACGCCAAATAGAATTTTTACTAAATTTTACTTTTTTTGAAAATAAATCGAAAAAACAAAACTTCGCCAAAAAATGTTACCCTAATTTATCGTAATTACTATTTTGCTTTTCTTAATTCTCATGATAATCTTTTTCATTTTGAATCTAAAGGTTTTGAATTACAAAAACTATCGTTATAAAAAATAATAGGTAGGAAATGATAGTGTTCATTTATTTAACGCAAATCTAATAGTTGGTTTCTTCGGGGAAAAATTGGTTATTTGTAAAAAAATTGAGGAAAATTTCATAACATTTAAATGTTGCACACGCTGTATAAAATCTACATGGCAATAAACTCGTCAATTCAAGTTGATTACTTTTATAAAAATAATTAATATTGTTTTTAAGTTATTAGCT
The DNA here is from genome assembly GCA_019359885.1 of Listronotus oregonensis. Classification (NCBI taxonomy): domain Eukaryota; kingdom Metazoa; phylum Arthropoda; class Insecta; order Coleoptera; family Curculionidae; genus Listronotus; species Listronotus oregonensis. The sequence goes on from JAHBCN010016365.1 coordinate 178,423, forward strand.
TATTGCCGCCTTTTTATTTATTCTTAATTTCTATTAATTAAGTACGCATGAGAAGAAAGCAAAATGGCTTACTAACAAATGATTGTATAATATTTAATCAAGAAATAACAATAACACACTGCCAGTATTCAGGTTCTTAAATTTTAATTAAAATGAAATAGAGTTTGAAAAGTTTAAAATTTATAATATTTTTAAACTTTATATTGAGAACAGAAAAAAAAGTACAAATGCGTTACAGATGTATTTCGCTAGATATTGGCAAAAAAGGCAACCACCAACCATTAATACTTTTAAAAGACTAGATGAAAACCTAGTTGCCTATGGAGCGTTAAAAAAATTATATAAAAAAATAAATACATAATAAAAACTAATAATATATATTAAAATAATAAAACTTTTGTCAGGGTGTGCAAAATTTGAATACTATGTTCAGTTTTTTGATGTCTTTTTTTCATAAAATGAGTATTACACAAATTTTACTTGTTTAAAATAACCTGCTTATTAATATTAGGGAGAGTTTTAACAATTTAACTAAAGAACCTACAGAACAAAGCACGTTCTATTCTCTTTTAAAAATGTTTTTTTAAATACTTATAATCTAAATGGTAAAATATTACAGTAATACAGTAAAAACAAATAATTTAGTACAGTGGCGGCTATAGGATTTTCATGTTTTATCTAAAAAGTAAGACCTGGGACACACACCAAATTTATTGCAGATGCTATTGGCATCAAGAGCAACATTTTGGTTAAAAAAATCATTTTGCAGTTTGCAAAAAAGTTGCTTTTTTTTCCAGCGCCCGGAAAAAAATCTAAGTTTCAGAAGCGAATACTCTATTTGCTTCTTTTTTTGTGAATTTGATAAAATGTTATATTTTAAAATATCTGAATTTTTCTTGAAAGTAGAGGCATCCAAAAAAAATCATAAGAAAATTATTGAGTAAAAATATTTCAATTGGCTATGGTTTTTAGAAACACAGATAATTTTGCAAAATTTGGAATTTGACGATAAAATTTGATCAAATTGACAAAAAAAAATACAAATGAAGAATTCGCTTTTAAAAGTAAGAATTTTTCTGGGGCGCTGCAAAAATTTTTTTTTGCTAATTCCAAAATGATTTTTTTTTAACAATGTGTTTTCGTATATACATATTTGGTGTGGGTCCCATGTCTCACTGTTTAGATAAATCATTTTGAAAATCCTAGAGACGCCACTGTATTACACAAACAATAAGTAAACATAACAAATTTAACATTTTTAAAACTTTGAATATACCTATTTTTGCAGTTAAAGTAGGGCCTATAACGAAGTTAAAAATTGTAAGACCGAAAATCCCCCAGCTAGTGGGTGCAAATAGGCACAACGGCAGCTGTAGCCGCAAAATAATAAGTATTGTTTAAGGTCAAGCAACAGGATACCGCAAACTAAATATGCTCCTAAAAAGACTAAACCTAATAAATGACAACTTCTATAAATTCTGTAGAGAGGAAAAACATCCCAATATGTGTGACCTAACATGGGGCACTCAAGCTTGTGAGAATCGGTAAGGAAAAGCCAAAACTAAGAAGGTACATAAATAAAGAACTTGCAATAAATATTTTAAAGTTGCAGTGGTAGAAATGAATAGCCCAATAATTCGTAATAAAATGAAAATAAAATCTGGTAATTTAATTTTCTATTATGTGTAATTGTAAACAAACTTACAACCTTTTGTCCGGTATTTGTATTTTTAATAAAAAGTTGTAAGTCTATTTGCAATAAAGAGGAATAAAATAAATTTAAATTTGTATTACAATAGCTTTGTTCATATTTTGGCCAAATCTTTATCAAACTAGTTTGTGATCCACTAAAAGTAGTTTATTTATTAGTTGTATATGGACAGCAGATGAGTTGGCTGTTATAGAAATAAAGCTATTGTTCTATTAGCAAAAAATACATCATGTATCATACATGGCTAAAATAGTACCCCCCACAATGCGGACAATATACCCTTTTACTTTTGAAACCTGCCGAATGAAGCTCTCGTTTTCTTTTACTCTCTTTCTGTTCCTCATTCTCAAATATAACTCTTGTAACCCAAGCGGTAACATATCCCGAAAGTTCCATTAGAACAGCTCTGATAAGCGTCTCACCAGAATAACTATTTCTAACGACAAACTCGAAAATTGCTACAATACGCTTGGTATATAAAGGATTAATTTTTTCAAACAATGGATCGTAATATTTCGGGTCCTTGGTTTTTTCATACATTTGGTATTTCTGTTCCCATTCATCAACTTTTCCACTAAAATAGGAAACACCTAAACGCAAGAATTCAAAGAATTGTGTATTCTTTGGAATAATCTTATCAATTAATTTAGCAACTGAACTGGTCAGTTGAGTTAAAACATGGCTAATAACTTGATGAACAGCGTTTACAACTTTTGTTTTGATATCCCCACTACAAAATATTAATATTTCTGTCGCTAATGTCATGATCTGATTCAAATTAGCCCCTGACGTATCAACGTGAATATCTTTCAACATATCATTAATTGCAGCTTTAAAAGATATATTATAGCTGTTTGTTGATGTAGTAGGTTGCTGATTTGAGCTTCGAGACAAATTATTTAGGAACGTTTCCGATTGCTTTTTATTTAATCCGATTAATTCGTTCATATCAACAGCAATGCCATCTAATCTAATCTGGCCCCCATCCGCTGAGAATTTTATACCAGCCTTATTCATTGCTTTATTATTCCTGGTCAGAGCAGCAAAAACTTCATCTTTGTTTGGTATATTTCGAATAGCCGATATCACCTCGGCTCTGCCTCGTGCTCCATCGCCATGAGTTCTTACCGTCTCTTTCATAAATTTGTTAAATGTTTTCCTGCAAAATAATGGATTATTAGGTTTTGACTTTAGAAATAACGTGCACAACCACAAATGCAACAGTTGTTGCTTGTTGGTGTTGCTTTTAATCATGGGTATTAGTTATAATAAGTATACAGGTGTGGAAAGATCAAAGCCGAAAATGGACGTTTCGCAGGTAAAACAAAGAAACCAAATTATCTACCAAAACAGAGGGAAAACGAATCTAATCTAAGACATACGTGCCGCTCGCGCTTTCTGGTGCAGCTTGACATTTTCAGAGTGCATTATTGTACAAGGGAAACTATTCAAATGCCACCCAGGTCTCCCGATTTCGCTCCAAACGATTTTTTTCTTTGGGGTCATGTCTCTCATAAGATTTTTCGGCACAGGCATAAACGTGGTAACAATTTAGATCAACTGCGACAAAAAATTAACGAAGTTTTTTTAAGTGTAACCCCTGAAATTTTGGCAAATTCGCGCACCGCATTTTACAACAGATTAGGTTATTGTCTTGCACAAAATGGGAGCCTTTTGGAGCATCTCTTGTAGGATTTTGTGTTTTTGTTCATAAAAATAGAATTTACCTGTTTATTTATTCAGTTGCAAATACTGAATAACGTTTTACTTTTTATTTTTAACGGAATATAGGTTTAGTTTTGAGAATGATTTTTAATTTATTTACTTAGAAATGGTCGTTTTCTTTGCGCCCAACGGCCATCAAAAACCTCATTCACATGTATTTCGAGTATTTGATGCATTTAAAACAATAAATTTATGAAAGAGTCAAAAATATTAGGAAAACCGTATTTTGACGAAAGAAATTTTAACGAAGAGCGGCATACTCGACTTAAGGCTCAATAGTTACTGGAGTAGCGGGGCTAGTCGGGCCGGCGAATTGTAAATGCAGGGTTACCAGTCCGTTTGGCTCAATCTTCCCAGTCGAAATTAAAAAATCTCATAAATTTAGGACTTTTCGAAAAAAACCCAAATAAAAATTAATTTGGTTTTTAAGGCCATGTTTTTATTTCTGGATTTTAATACATTTTCTGACGCATACCTCTAAAATAGCCCACAATAAGCTATTTAAAAAAATCCTTGGAAGTAATTTTTATTGCAAATTGTCCAGGAAAATTTTTAATTTTCAAATAAAAGAGGTGAAAGAAACTGAAGAACAGTAACCAGGAGGTTAAAAATGTAATATTTCTTAACGGCTTCGCCGCCGCTTATTAGTAAGACATGTTTTTACATTTTAGGCTAGGAATAATTGGATTGTTGTATTTTTATCTGATTTTGGGATTTTCGAGGTGAGGTTTGAGTCGAGTTGTGTCAGATCTAAAATCCCCGGTTATTCCCCACAAAAATATTTTCCCTCTAAGAAATCTCCAGGAAACAATATAATCTGGTGACCCTGCCTAAATCTTCGCTGACCGAACCGCGATGTAACCACGTTACGACATGAGACTCGATATACTGCGATGGTCTGTCTTTGTTCGCTTACGCAGTTAAAGGGGTTTCCGTTTCTTTCCATATATTACGCTTTATTCCTATGATCGGCTTTGCTTTTTCCACACCTGTATACAGAGAGTGTCCACAAAATAACGGAAAAGCTTGTCATTTTTGTCGGAAGTGTTATACTTATAAGTGCATGAAATTTTTACAGCTTCTATAGTTGGATAGCCGATCTTTAAACACTTGCGTGGCACTACCGTTTAACCGAAACCGATTCCAATTTCGCATTTTAAAATGAAGTACCAAGGTATATTAAAAAAAAAGATTATAAAGTTTTGAGTATAATATATGTGTCTATATTAAACACTTTTTGAGACTATGACATTTTCAAACGATATTTGTTAGAAAATCAGTTAAGATAGGTATAGGGTAAAAAATAATCCAAGTATTTATACTTAAAATTTTTGAGTGTTAATTTTTTGTATTGTCAAACCTATACTAATCTATGCCACTCCAGTGTGGTTTCCTAGTTAAAATGCTAACGCAAACTAAGGGATTTGGTCACAACCTGATTTTAAAAAGATTTTTTTTTTACTTTAAAAGATTGTACAATTTGCTCGAGTCAGATGTTACTTTATAAATTGTGCAATGGCCAATGGCTGTTTTAATGTAAATTGGGTTTCTACCAAAAATGTTCTAATTTTAACAAGAATAGAAAACTTTTTTACACACCTCTATTAAAATTCTTGTCTATAGTTACTGACAACTTTTTCGATGATACACAAAACAATAGCATGGTAGCAAACAAGCAGAAAAACTATTTAGACCTTGCTTAGTAAAATTTCTCTAAGTACAGGGTATACCCAAAAAGAAGACCAAAAATTATTCAGTATAACGGTTATTTAAGTTGGGGAGAGATACATTTAGAATTTTTAAAAAATCTTTTTTTATATATATTTTGAATGTATATGGTAAAAATATACTGTAAAAAGGAAAAAGTAAAATTTTAAATATTTATGGAGATATTGTCAAAAACGTCGGAATCCACATACCGTCACTAATCAGGTAGTCGGAACATAACAAATCTTTTACCTTTAGAATTTCCAAAAATCCTTTTTTTTTAAATATTTTTAATGTGTAATATGGTTAAAATATACTGTAAAAAGAAAGAAGTGAAACAATTTATATCTATGGAAATATTGTCAAAAACGTCAGCGACTGTATATCTTCACTAATCAGGTAGTCGAAGCGTAACGAATTTTTAAACGTGATTATCTCGAAACTGTTTTCAAAAACTGCTCGTGCTGTAACTTAAAAAGTTATTGACCGATTAGGCTGAAATTTTTAGGGGTTTCTTTTTATAGTTACTATCGGAAGGATGTACCTAAAAGTTTAAAAATATCGACTTAAAAAAAATTTTTCGGGGTCAAAACTGTTGTAACAAAAAAAAACCTTATTTATTGCAAATAAATAGAAAAATTTTGATAGCTGTAGCAGTTTTCTATGCCTCGGAGCAGACGCTTGAAAAAATATTCTACAGGATCGCCATTTTGTAAAAAAAAACAAAATCACATGTTTTTTTACACTTCAACAATGTAACAAAAAGATGTTAAAATTAATAAAAAATCCAATTATTTTATCACCTTAAGAAAATAATTAAAGTTGATTGATTTTACCCTGCCTAAAGGCATTTCTCCCCGTAGACCAGTGATGTGCAAAGTGCGGGCCAGCTCCGGCCTGCAAAGAAAAATTAATCCGGCCCGCCGACGATCTTTCGAAATTAAAAGTATTTCTGTTATAGTATTTTTCAAGATATAAGAAAACTACTTAAAGTCTCCACTGCTTCTGAATGCAGTAAAAACCCTGGAAATCAGCAGTTTATGGTACTAAACCGACCGTACAGGATTGTATTTCTACCTGACCGGAATAATACATAAGTATTCATGATGTCTTATTTGCGGGACCTGAACTGTTCTCACCTCTGTTGGCATGGCCATAAAGGACCCATTTCGAGGATTTTTCTTGTAGTCAGAGATAATCGATATGTCTAGTCATTTTCTTATATCTTGAAAAATACTATATATACTATTCTTTTCAAGACATCGTCGGTGGGCCGGATTTAATACTTTTGCGGGCCGTACTTTGCCCATCACTACCCTAGACAGTGGTTTAATGGCATTAAATATAATGTCAAAAAGTGAAAAAAAAACCTTTTTTACCATTGCCAAAACTTTCTAGCTTTACACGGTGTATTAAAAAGTTGGATCTAAACTAAGCCATATTCATTTTTTACACTTGTATTAAAATTATTGTCGATAGTTAGTGTAAACCATTTAGATGAGAAGAAAAACAACAGAATAATAGCAAACAAGTAACAAATTGCCTAAATATTCAGACCTGGATGAATGAACACTTTTGGAATGTAAAAGGTGCTTATTACTTGTTACTTGATTCATTGGAGAGTGAAGGCTAATTTTTCACAAATTAACAAAAAAACAAAAATGCCTGACCTTAAAAAATGTGTATTACATTAAATGTTAATAATAATGTTTAATAGCAAAATATATCAGACCTATTTTTCTACCGCCACATGCGTTATATGGGACAAATAGTAAAAGTGGTGGGGCGGTAGAAGCACTTTACAAATTCCTTTTTGTTTTTTATAAAAATATTGTTTTAACCTTATACAACTTTATGTATGTCAAGCGTAACTGAATTTAGAAAAAAAGAAATCTCGCTCCACCCTAGTGATTAAGCCATCATCTGAGCAACCATAGGGTTACTGATATTTCGTAGAGTTCTGGGTTGGAAGTAAGAAAAAGATCTAATGGATTTGAATTATGATTGGAAACCTAAGGAAAAAAAAATAATGTGGGAAGGGAGCACAACAACAAATTTGATAAAAGACCTAGAAATGAGTTTAAGCCGAAGGATGTCGCCTACCTAATCTAGGGTAGCTCAAGATAGGTCATTGCGAACGTAAGCACATACGCCGCCATGAGAAAAAGAAAAAAAGTAATTCTCCTGGAAAATAAATGTGGTTATTTAAAGTTTTGGAAGTGAGCGGAGTTTTAGTGAGAAAAAGTCTGTTGGATTTACATGATTGAAGGTAATAGTGGGCGGAGTTTAGATTTAAATTGAGTCCACTCATAATTGCAAAGGACTGTTTACTTTTCAATATTGGACACCCAGGTGCATCTCTCATCTGAAGATCCAACTGGAGGAGTATTTTAGATCAGGAAATTTTATCCCTGTGCGTAGTATAAAAAAAAATATCACTACACCTTTTTCTAATACCACTATTAAGGTAGAAACGAAGTAATAAGTAAAAATTAGTTACCGTGTTTAAATATTTTTCTAGTAAAAGAATGCTTGAAGGATTCAAAAAGGTACTTATTTTATATTAATATTAACAGACAGGAGTCAATTTTTTTTCGAACTCTAGAGACTTACCTGTGTCTATTACTTCTTAATGAGTCCTGATAATCTTTTAAAACTCTTGCTTGAGTTTCATCAACAATCGTTTGAGCACCCTTAAAATTATAAACTGCGTGGCCAAAGAAGAGCACTGACGTACCTAACTGGAGAATGGTCAGTGCTGAAGGGGCCCTCTCTTCGTTGACCCATTGGTCAATTATTTCATATCCCGAATTGGCAAGACTCACACCACCTGCTCCAATATTTAGTACGCCAACAGTATTTACAAGATACGTAGCACCCTAAAAATATTTTTTTACATTAAATTGTACATCAAAAACGACTACAGGATTTTAAAAAAAGTCAGGTTAAAAATTCTGTAGTAACAACTTGTCTATAATTATGTAATTTTCTTACTATGTAAAAAGTTACAGACCATTACGTTCAAATAATTGACAGGATAGAAAAGAAAATAAAAAGCTGTAAGGCTTTTAATAAATAGAAAAAAGTTAAAATATAGATATATATTACGACACCAAGATATATAATTTATATTATATTGTAACGGACAATGTGGAATGTCCTGTGCTAGATAACTACACATTACACCTAATATTTATAAAAATGTCGGTAAGGCTAGAAAAAAAGTAGCTCGGAGGAAGTATCTGACATACTGACCAATGCATATTTACTTTAAAACACTGAAAAAAACTGCAGAAGGTGACAAGTAAAAAACCTAAAAAGAGATGATGTATGTATAAAAGTAAATCACACATTTTAGGTAAATTATTTCGGAAAAAGTTAATATTGGGCATAGAAAGCAATAAAAATTGACAAGTGGTCCACGACGTGAAAAAAAAGTTTGAAAACATGATTTATTAAAATATTTTTTATTATAGTTATTACTTATCATCTGCGTGCGAGAACAATAGGCTTAAAGTTTTTGAAGAAATAGATTCGGGTATTATCTAAAAAAATAGTTAAATAGATTCTTTTAAACTGATTGGCAAACCCGACATTCGTTTTTTTTTAATGGGACATTTAATAATTTCATTTGTGCATCGGTACAACAAATAAGATATAATTTATGTTTAGTATTCACCATAAAATCTCTGAGATGCTGACGTTTTACCATTCACTTTAACCATTTTTTCGTATTAAAAAAATGTGAATTTTTAAACTTTAGTTTTTATATTATTAAAAGTGGTAAATAAACAAAACAAATATATTAAATTGATACTGAGGATTTTTTCGCGACATACCGTTTTTAACTACTGGTTGTTAGTAGTTCTTTCCCCCACCAGTCTAACCGTGCTTAACCCGCTTATCCTCGCAAAAACGAAACGGTTTACGTATGTCACGCGTGAGTCAACTTACCTACTAATCGTTATAAGTTTAAATAAAAATGTCAGGTCTTTGGAGAGTTAATTCAATAAGAATTAGCCGTTTTCAAGTTAACTGTAACAAGTAAATATTTTTTTCTATGATTTAAATATTATTACAAGAACCAAAACAATAGAAAAGCCGCGAATCCTTCATTATTTTAATTTGACACTTGACATAACCATTATGAACGCTCCTCCCGATTTCTGGCGATAGCGGTGGATACTGGGTACAAAATAATGACGTAATACTGACTTTATAACACCCCCTACGTTACCGCTTCTAGCCAAAATAAGAGCTTCCGCGCACTGGCATCTTTAATCACCGGCAACTAAATAATTTACTCACCCGTGAGTAGTCCGCCATCGCGCACTGGCGACTAAATAGTTGCTTCTCAACTTAGTCAATGGATTTCGTAGAAGCTACTGGCGCTGTTGCGGTCATTTTAAGGTATGTTTCCTTCCACGCGGCCGCCGCATGCAGCTAACGCACTACGTTAGTCGCAAAGCACTCCTACTCATGTTTTTAAATGTGCCTGGTTTGTTCCGAGCGACCATCGTATGCGTCCGCTGTCAACGACTGTGATTGATGCGACTGGACTGCTGAAGAAGCAGTGTAGCCCCAGTCGTGTGTGCGTCTGATATTTTGTTTGTGTTGTTTTGTGTAGAATGGCCGGTGTTTTTTTTATTTTTGAAAATTAAAACTTAATTTTTCAAATGAGGTACTGGATTTTTTATTACGTATTTTAAGAGCTTTTAAGATCCCAAATCCAAGTGTTTCGCACTTATTCGAAAAAATCAGTTTAATGTTTTTTCAAGATCCTGCCAAAAATATATTCTCTGACTCTCTTTAACATATGGTTTTTTTTATGAAAATTGCCATTATTATAAATTTTTCGAATAAATGTAATACAGTATTAGTTTTGGGAACTTAATAGCTCCTAAAATACATAATAAAAAAAACCAGGGCCGTATTTAAAAAAAACAGTTGATGATGGCAGCTCAAAGACGAACGTCGGTGTATAAATCTAATAACACTATCTTGTAGAACAGAAAAAGTAGCAATGGAAATGTAAAAGTTATTTTGTTACATCCATTCAAATAAAGTCATAAAAAAATAAAAGCGAAATCGCGAATAATCGGTTTTTTTCCAAAAGTATGTATTCGAAAGTTTTAAAGTTCTAAGGTGGCATTTTGATTAGTATCAAATTGCGCAACTTTGCCTTCATTTAACCGATCTCGTATCTCTTCAAGTTTTCGAGATCCTAATGATAAGACTCGAATTTGGGACACCTTGTACATATTTACCTTAATACAATGGCTAATTTTTCCTCTGGGGTTATTGGATATTCAACTCTGTTGTATGGCTCGGACTTTATATCGTCTTTTATTAAGTCAAGAATAAAACTAAACTGTGCTTTATTCAGTCTAAAGTATTTTCTAAATTTTACTTCATCCTGTTGCAAATATCGATTTATTAATCTAGTATAACAACCCTCATCGCGTATTTGCTGAAATATTGGATTTATAGATATAAATATATTGCTAGATCATCCATCACGACTCTTACCAAAGATTATTCCCTTTACACTAATAATTTTGCTATCGCGAGTTTGAGCCGCGGTCCTAAGAAACCACCTGATTAAACGGCGGCCGCATGCGTTAGTCGGATGCGACGGCCGCGTGGAAGGAACCACAACTTTAAGACAACGCAAAAACAAGCAAAGGAACAAAATTTTTGGTTACATTCAATAATTAGTTCCGGACCTTTTGATGAGCAATTTTAAAGGCTGTTTGATAAATTGAGAGAACATCCAAATAAGGTCTTTAATTACTTTAGAATAAGCATAGAAATATTTTATTAATTACTGGTTACTCTTGGACCTCGAATAACTTACCAAAATACATTATTACGACAGGCTTTACCACCTCACAGAGCTGGGTAGGAATTGAATCCTTGATCCAAAATCGATTCCTTTTTAAAAGGATCCGATTCCAAAAAGGAATCGATTCCTTATATTTCTAATTTGAGACAAATCGGTTTATTAATTCCAAAATTTGCCATTTTGAATACGCCATTTCAAATTTCCAAATTTTGACCAAAGATGATTAATTTCCAAATTTTGACCTAGTACACTTAAAAACCCTTATATCTTAAATCTAAGGGAAATAGGTTTATGAATTCCAACATTCGCCATTTTAAATTTACAAATTTTTACCAAGATTCTTTATCAGCAGCACATTAATTCTTAAAAATAAGGATAAAGAATGTTGCCTCTTAGAATAAGAAAATAAACCTAACAGGTGATTTTTAACCAAAATACGTTGTTTTTCAGGTCCAGAAAAACAACATTTAAATGAAATATTTTTTATCGTAACCATAGACTGTGATATCCAAAAACGGGTATTAACTTTACTTGCATTTGCTCTTTTAAGTTTAACTTTCTCGATCTTCATAATGTTTTTAATATGTTATCCTTGAGATAACCCTGAGAGACTTTTAAATGGGACATTGTATTATTTCTAATTAGGATGTCTCACCAAAATGAATTTAAAAATATAATACATTTTCATATTCCGCAAGCAGAGAAATTATTAAACGGTATTTGTAAAACTTTCCGTAAAATAACAATGAGTTGTCCCATTTATAAGTTACTTGAGGTTATCTTAGGAATCACATTGAAAAACCATTTGAAGTTCTAGCATCGCAAGTTTTTTAATACAGTTCGACAAAATGTTGCATTTAGGGGTGGTTTCATGTTGATCTCAGAAATAATATATTCAAATTTAAAGAATATTTACCAAAAACTAATTTGACTAAGAGTTAAAGCACTTCAAAATAAGGCTAAAATTATATTTTGCGGCTCGGGCTTCGTGCTAAAATCTTTGACGCTTTATCATCTGGATTATGTAGTATAATTCGTATCATAATTACCATTTGTAAGTGGAAAAACTAAAGATGATCCAGATTTATGATCCGAAAAATAGGAATCGATTTCCTGGATTTGATTCTATTTTTCGTTAAAAAGGAATCGTGATTCGTATTGGTGCTTGGATTCCTATAGGAGGATCCGGATCCGTAAATCGATTCCTTTTTAAAAGGTCCGTCCCAGCTCGGCACCTTAAGAAAAATTGGCGGTGACTCTAATGTTAAGAAAAAAATAATACTAGGTGCTAATAGTTTAAATTATTTATTGCAAAAATAATGAAAGCGCTCTGAACATGGGCCGTCAAGCAACTGAATAGTTGACAGTGAGCGCGGTTAGACAGAAACCCACGTGGTCTATTTCTGCCGGCAACTGTTTACTCACCCTCGGAATAGGTCCGGACCCAATTATTTAGTTGCGGCAACTAAAGAGTCGCCTGTGCGCGGGGTCGCATTCAATACCGTGTGTTTTATTCGAATTTCTTCAAAGCAACTAAATAGCTGCTTCGAAAAAGTTGATAGTGCGCGGTGGCCCTAAACCGGTATGTTAATTGTCCTAACAATTTTTAACTCGGTATGTCGCCAAAATATGTTTACTTACAATTAAGACTAATAATAAAACTCATTTGTTCCTGCAACAAATTGTGTCCTAAAGATAAATCGGATCAATAACAAAGTAAAAAATTTGGGTCACAATAACTTTTTAATTTTATATCTAAAAATTATTTTGCTTTATGAAATAATTTTAATAATATGCTTACTTGTAGAAGCAACCGTTTTTCAGATATTCGTGAAAAACTATTATTCAAGGCAGCCGGTAAAAGCAGTCAATCTAAATTAAAACTCGGAGACAGAAAGCCAGCAATATGTTCGTTAAGTTGACGTTGTTAATAATTCATCTAAAAAACGTCTGATAACACGGGATTGCAGCATTCTCATAGTACAAAGCTATAAATATTATAAAATAAACGACAATCTCTGGGGCATATAAAATGATGATAGCCGTGAAAACTAAGTTCTCAGAAAAAATAATTTTCAATAAAAGCTGCTGTAGCAAAAGTAATTCCAAAGCTATCTAATTTAAAATATACAGGATGTACAAAAAATATATAAAAATATGGTGCCAAACAATAAATATGTATTTATTTTTAACACAAACATGCTTGAAAAGCTAAATTAGGTATTTTTATATTATGGTTACCAATTTGATACAAATTTATAGATGGTAAATCATATTAAATATTTTTTAATAACAACATAACTTTATTTAAGTTTTAAGGCAGTTCATTCACGACAGTTGTAGACAAAAGTATCGCCTTATAGTAAGTAAAGCCCGGGTCGTCCACAAGTCGAATCGAGATTGGAATGAACATCTTTTATCTTCGTCTCTTCCATGCCATTCGCGCCGAATTTGCCCATTTCTCTCTCTAACAAAAATTGATTGTTGAACGGGCCTGGATTTCCTTGACTAGTACCAGTACGGATTATTATATTTTTCTATTTTATTTTAATTCGTAATGCAGTTTTTGAATATACTACAAATTTAGCGCCGTCCAAATAAGATCGAATACGCTTTACCAATAATTGAAAATATTATTTTTGTAGGAGACTTTACACAACAAATAAGTTCGGTTCGTTATTCAGTAATATTTTGCACTATTTTACACTTTTTGAACCCATCTAGTCATCACCTTTCATAAGAGCGATTACGTAAAAAAAGAATAAAATAATGTGCACTATTTCTTAATAACAAACGGACCTATGTAAACTTTCAAAAATCAATATTTTTTTAACAAAACGATTATATACTTCAGGGTTTGTTTCTAATTTTGTAATACTTTGACTTTTATTGCATTAATTTTTAAAAATATCGTAAGAACCGTTTTCGAGATATTCCGATATTCATACATGACAGATATCAACAATGTTAATTATGCACAATTGAATTTTTTAATATCTCGTTTCACAGGCGATAAAAAAAATGTTTTTTTCAATTAGATAAAAGACATTTTTATTAACCTTATATTTCAATTTAATTTAATTTTTAAGAAAAGCCGTTTTACGAGTGAACTACCTTAAGAATGTATTTTTCTTATTAATTAATTACGTTTCTTTAAAAATATTAATTTACATTTTTTTAAAATTCGTTTAAAACTTTTAATTGATACGTCCGAAATTATTTTACTGATGACATCTTAAATCCCATTTTTTAAAAAAACTAATTATAGTGTTTTTTCTTAACTCTAAAGTCATTTTTTTGGCGTAAAAATGTTTTTAAAACTATTTTAATTTTCTTATACATTAAACAGGCATTTACAACATCGCTTTAAATATGCAAGCAGCTCGTGAAAATAAAAATAATTTTTAAAAAAGTTTTGCGATTTTTTGCGATATTCAATTAGCTGCCTGTTTTAAAAGCGTTAGCCAAACCACCAAGTCGATATTCCTTGCAGAATTTTGCAGACGTTTCGCCTAGATCGCATTTTCAAGGTGTTCTATAAAAAAAATATACTTTCTGTAAATTCTACGTGGTAAGTTCTTCAAAAAATGTTTTTGCGGTTTTTACTATCTTTTATAATTATAAAGATAAAGCATACAATCGAAAACAGCAATTTTTAAGTTTTCCCCTTTGTCTCTTAGACAAATAAAATTATCAAAATTTTAGGTATGCCATTTTTAGTTTTTCCAAACTTAAGCCCATAACACCTGTAACAACTTTTAATAACCCGACAGCCCGTAAAAACACCCAATTTTGCCCACCCTGTACACAGTAAAATATTTGAGCTCAATTTTTAAACATAATGGATACGCACTGTCATTCAGGTATCGGACATAATCGGACATCTTCGTGTATTAAAAAACATTAAAACATTCTGATGAGAGCGGTTTAAAAAGGATGCACGAAATATTTATAAAACATTTGTAAGCTAAAAAACGACTTAAGTGTCTGCCGATTAAAGTAATAGGCTATTTGCCACCGTTGAAAATAAGCTTTAAATTGTGGTCATCCTATCAGATAATAGTATAAAGAAGCATATATCTCTATAATATAAAGCAAAATATGCATATTTATTGCTAAATATACGTATTCAAATTCAAATATTTTTGATATTAATTCAGCGACTGGAATGCTCTGTGATTGGTTACAACTTTGGTGACGTCTGCAAATGTCACAAGCTTTGTGTTGTGTGTCTTCAGGTGTTATTTTTAATTTTTAACCATCTAAATAACTGTTTCTTGACCATTTTATATAAAAAACATATTTCAAGTAACATAATTAACCGTTTAGTACCTCAAAAGGAAATAAATTTTGTGCAAGCCGATAACAGAAACCTACCTAAGATGCATTTATGATTGTGCGTTTCTTTAAAAATAACTCTGACTACTATGCTGCAGAACTCAAAAATGTAAAAATAGCTGTGTAAGTACCTCTAAAAAATTATTTATTTACGTGTTCATCATTCAGTTCTTCTCAAAATCTTATTGTAAGTTATGTTTATGGAGTGTAGAAATATAAGGAGTACCATCTCTTATGGGAGACGAATTAAAAAAGTGGCCATTTTGTATTTCGTGTAATTTATTATATCAGTTTTCATATGCAATTCAATAATAATACCGTTAAGTATAAAAAGAGAAAGTACTAACTTGCTAGGTATTTAACTTCTAGAACAAACAAAATCATTCTAATCCAAAAGTTAGTTTATACCTTAAAGTGTTTATAAGTTATCTAAAGGCGATATTTTGTTGTATATAAATGGGTAGGTATTTAAAGCAGGATATTTGTATACTTACATTAAAGTGATCTTCACACATAAAAACATTTGAATGCGATACAAAGCTGTTTGGATCTCTTCGAACTAATTGTAACCAACTTTTTCGCCTTTTAGGATTTGTTGGGACAGATATAAACAGTTTTTGTAGTGTTTTCAGAGAAGTAATGGTACATTGTGGCACTACACACCATTTATATACCATTTTAACCAATAAATTGAGAAATTATTAACAAAACTCACTGTAGTTGCACTCGTTGTTAACTTGTTTACTTGCATATGACGTCACGCGAAACATATGTCGACGCCTTTACAGAGACAGCGTTTTTAGCGCGAATTTTATAATTTAAACTTTAACATTGAGTTTTATTGAATATACAGCAGATTTCCCAGAAATATAAAATATATTGTGTTTGTTAGGTTCTAAAGAATAATTTAAAACGATTTTTTAAAATCAGTCAAATAGCCTACTATGTCTGCCTTAAGTGTTAATATGAGCAGCTGGATGAGCTGACAAAATAAAACAGAAGGCAGATGTCAATTTTATTTCATAGTTTTGATCTCCTGTATTATGACTAGCAGCGATCCTTACTAGAAGACAGGAAAGTTTACGTCCTGTTTGGCCTTTGACAAGTAAACATGTACGTTGAGAGCTACAAAGCCCTTTTGGGTTACGACCGCTGAAGATGCGAAACAGTCGAGCTTTTAACTCTCGAAACCAATCAGGCATTTACCCTACCATCTAGTAGTGAGGTTAGAGTGATTTCGACGGTTTAGAGTTCCTAACGCCTTTTTTTTTCTGGATCACACGTGGTAGCGTGGTCGTGCGATGATCAGAGTACGAACTCGTAAAACAAAAAACAAACGACTCTTACAGAAACCAGTTATACCTATCACATCAGGGTGCATTATAGAGTATATAAATGTGCAATTCATAAAATTAATTTTTTATAAAGAAAATCCGTAGTCCTGGAAGGCCTTAAAGGCTGTTAAACCTGGGATCATATCAGATAAGAGAAGCCGTATCTTAAAATGTAAACTACGCCGGAGGGTCGCTCGGGCTCTAGCTAAGCCTGATACCGTACACCGATGCTGAGGTTGCGGCGCTGAAAGTAAAAAAGAGGCAAGTAACGTCAATAAACTGCTCTTTGTGCTGGGAAGATAAGAAAAGATAAGTGACCATTTTCGTTTCTTACAATACAATTTTTAATATTACCGTTTGCCAAAGCCGTAGAAGCTGTACCACTTACCTGCCCGATGTTTGCTCCGCTCTTAACAAGCTGTGTTAATGCCATATTGGCCCCAGCACCAACAAATCCTAGTGAACCAGCCACAATATTCAAATAGGCGCCCCGTGCTTCAGAATTGGCAAAACTCATAGACTAAAAAAATTAAAGGTAAAAGCTGTACCCATTTTACTATTAATAAAATATAATCTAATTAAACCTTTATCACCTAAAATAAATTGAAGTATCTTAACCGACTAATTTTGTTGTTCCTTTTTTATTACCATATATATATATATATATATATATATATATATATAAAAATTTATATATATATATATATATATATATATATATATATATATATATATATATATATATATATATATATATATATATATATATATATATATATATATATATATATTATATATATATATTTTGGTTACCAGAAAGCTTTGACTTTGGCAAAAACTACGAGTTTTAACCAAGGAAGGTTAAAGGTTAATGGAAGCCCAATACTATGTCCTATTCGATTAAAAAATGTCCGGCCCACTATAAAAATAACTGCAATGAGTGGCCCCCTCGATTCTGCGCAGTCAAAAATTCCCCAAAATATTGTATTGTGATGCCTACCTACACACACAGTTTGTAGGTAGGCCACACATTATTTTTTGACAGAGCCGGAGTCCCGTTTTCGTGTGCGACGACGCGGTGTTTTTGGACCATACCCGCTATGCCGTTGTCTCATCAACCCTTCCAAGCGAATTACATGTTTTGTTGTCGTTTGCGCCGTATTAATTTCTTAGTTTTGCCTTGAGTGATTTTATTTTGTGGTTGCAGAAGTTTCTTGAATTGATAAAAACCTTTATATTTAAGAGACTATTGGTTTATTAAATTGTGACTATAATTTTATGCTTATTGTTTGTTACTTACAATATCGTAACAAAATGCCTGAAGGTTGCATGATTCAAATCCAAGGGTAACATACCCGAAATACCTCTGATTAGAAAAACAAGCGCAGGTCAATTCAAATATCACTTTCACAAGACCATAAACTAATCTTGAATTGGGGCTTCAAAAATCTTGTCCAGTTTAATGCTCCAAGACACAGTCATGTTCGGTGTCGCGAAAAGAAGTTATTTAATCATTTTGGCGTTACTTTTAAGAACAGCCGTAACTGACACAAACACATTACATCCATAGCCTCAGCTGCTTTAAATAAGCTTGGATTTCTCTTTTGAGCCAGTAAGTATTTCTATCCGTCTAACCTCTACACTGTGTATGTATTCTAATCATATCATCTTTAGAATATTGTTCTCATGTATGGGTATTTCCTCCAACTCTTATCCTTTTTAATTCCAAAAAGATCTGTTTGTCTTATTAATGATCCCACGCTTACAGAAAAGCTTTCTTCTTTCCACCGACGGGCTGAAGGGGATATGTTGCATTTTTATAGGTATTTTCACGGCTTCTGCTCCGAGGAGTTGGCACGTATAATTCCTTTGACAGCTTCCAACAGAGCAACACGTAGTGCCACTTTGATGCATCCTTTTACAATCCAACTTAAGAGGCCCCAAACTTCCCACTTTCTTTGTTCCGTCATCCCCAGGAATGTCTAGACTGGAATCAGCTACCCGCAAAAGTTTTCCCTTCTCCCAATATTTAGGTCTGGTGTAGATAAACTCCCCTTTACGACCCTTAACGGTACGTTAGTATTGAAGCCTCAGCCTTGGTGGACTGTCTGACGATATAAAAAATGCTTATGTAAAAATTTTTATACTTCTCGTAAAATTTGTTTATGTTACCTGCATAAGATAACACTATTTTATTATACCTTTATACAAATTATAAATTTATTAAATATTGTATTACCCTAAAACACAAACAACCATTTCAAATTATGGTTTTACTTTTCTTGACCCTTGCCGATCGCGATGATTTTTTGCATACAGTGATGCTGATTACAAATCTAAAGTAAGTGTTTTTCTTCAACGTTTTATTTTTCAGATATCGATCCTTAAATATGATAATTGGATTAAACTCATTTACACTATCTTGCCCTTCTTTTATCACAGAATTAGTGATAAGTACATGAAATTATCATACAATGTTTGAAATTTATCTTAAAAAAGCATTTTGTTTATAAATTATTTTATTAAGATTTTTGGTAAAAAATACAAAACTCCCAGAAATACCAACCATTTAAATAGAAGACTGTGAAGTGGCGCCATCAGTTCTCTCCATGTTAAATCAGATGATATAAAATCCAATATTACACAACAATTTTAAATATTTTATAATAATTTTGTATATTAACCAAAAATGTTGTGCAATAAATTAAAAAAAAAACAGTGAACGTATAGTTAGTCTGAATTAGACATTTGACAGTGACATAGAATTATGGAAGTCCGGACCGGACCTATGATTCATTGTGCAAACTCCGTGGGGCCGATTGCCCTATTCCTGCTGCCCTGCACGCCTGGAAAATTTTGCTCTACAGCATTGACCTTCCATACACCTTTAAACTTCCTTGGTTTTAATCCGAAACCTAATGGGGCAAGCAAATAATGAGATGCCGCTTAACCAAAATTCAAATGAGAAAAACTATAAAATATATAAAAAATATAAGCCATTGATATAGTAACTGTAATTTTAAATATATAGATATACCTTAAACAAAAAATGAACCAATTATATTTTGCCTTTTAAATGTATTCTTAAGAAAATAAATAATTTATATAACGAATTATAACCAGTACAGTAGCCTCACATGTACCAACAAAACAAACTGTAAAAAGACCAAAAAAGAAAACAAAAGATCAATGCGACTATATTTTATTACTCACCTCTTTATGCTTTTTTCGATCATATAGAGTATACGCACTACGACCAATTGCCCAGAATCCCGTACCGACTCCGACAACTGCAGCTCCTATCAACACAGGTGCAGCAACAGTAATAGCAGGTATAGCCGCAGTAATAAAAACAGCCCCCGCTGCTAAACCTGCTGCCGTACTTACTATATCCCCTACTTGGAGAAGTTTAGAATCAAGGTGGCATGCTGGTGAAAGATGCTTCTCCAGTAATACTTTGTCATTTACAACTTGGTATCTTAAATAAATACAAAAGGATGAATCAAGGCACACATTTAAAATATGACGCAAAGTATTAGAACCGTTTTACACATACGAAAATTATTCCGAATATTTCACTCATGTATAAATTTTCCCATAAGACACTTTAAAAATCAAAAAATTTCAGTTGAAATTTCGCGTTGCCTAGACAACGTGGTATTTCCACTTACAAACACAGAACAATCGAACCTGTTTGTTTGTATTGTCAATTAGAAACGTCAAAATCAGTCTAAATGAGTCGATTTGGCCATGTACACGATGAAGAAATAGATAAAGTAACTAAAAAAACGATTTCAGTTATAGTTTTAATTATGTTGCATGAAATTGAAAATTGAATGCTTGTTATACAAATTTCACTCGGTTTTCAAACTCCTGGAATTATAAAAAGCTTTCATGAAAATTATCGGTAATTTTTAAGCACTCGTGGTATTACCCTCGAAAATTATTGCCATAATTGTGTCAAATATTTACTTAATAATTATTTTGTGTTTTACACGATTAATGTTTCTTACTAGAATTTTCGCAATAAAAATATTAAACACGTTCTATATTTTCGAGAAAGTGCGCAAAAATCAATGCAGAACTTTTTTTGGGGCCGGTAATGTCATTGAGAATTATTTCATAAAGTAAAAAGGAATCAGCTAACTGTTGCCACACCTAATAGTAACCACTCTCGTTTATCTATATCTGACATAATTTAGGGAACATAAAAACCTTTTTTATTTATTAGCTTTCCGCCTTTCTAGGTTATGATTAACTAATCCGACAGCTGTTTATAAAATTAGCATTTGTCCGCATGAGCGTCACTTGAATTCTAGTAATAATTCTACTGAAATTTATTGTAAGTATCAAATACAAATAAATGTAATATTAACAAAAATCCCATAAAAATACTTATCAAAATTTTGGTGATAATTTTCGCCAAAAATTTCACTAGAATTCTTGTATGTGTAAAACGTTTCTTAGACCGTCAACCCATCGAAATCAGAAAAAAAGGGATCAAAAGTACTCAGTATTTCCTTCTAAATAGCGAATACTGCCTTGCAAGGTCAAGCTTGGCCTTTAGGACGACAGACAGGCAGACCTACAGGTATGCCAAAAATTTTCCGCCTTATTTTTTTCCCATTAAATTTCGTTTGGTTTAGATGCCATACTGAGTATAAATAACACCGGCACCCAAAAAAAAGTGGTCTGTGCATTTGACCAGACCCATTCATCTATATGTATTTTGATGCGCTAAATCCAAATCCGAGGTCCGGGTTCCGTAAAAATTGCAAAAAATTACAGTTATAAAAAAAAATATAGAACTTGATCAAGAATATTTGGAGTATTTACAGCCAAACGGACTTCGCATTTAGATTTAGCGTATCGAAATACATAAGAAACATACTTAATCATGCTTAAGAAAATTTTCTTTATTTTCATAACTGCAATTTTTCGCTATTTTTAGCAGTTTTTCGCAATTTACTCAAAATTTAGAGGACATACAGCCAAACGGATTTAGATTTTAGTTGAGGTCAATAAAAAATTTTTTTTTATTGAACTCGATCAAGTATGTTTCTTATGTATTTTAATACGCTGAATCTCAATCCGAAGTCCGTTTGGCACACCCTTCAAATTTTATGTTAATTGCAAAAAAAACGCTGAAAATGGCTTAAAATTGCAGTTATGAAATGGATTACAATTTAATTAAATAAGATTAAGTATGCTTTTTATATATTTCAATACGCTGAATCCATATCCGAAATTTGTTTGGCCCGTACACCCTTCAAATTTTGCGTAGATTCCGAAAAACTGCTAAAAATGTGTGAAAATTTCGAAAAATTGCGGTTATTAGAATGAAGAAAATCTTATTAAACAGGATCGAGTATGTTTCTTATGTATTTCCATTCGCTAAATCTAAATTTAAAATTCTTTTGGCCGTATGCCCTCTAAATGTTGAGTAAATTGCAAAAAACTGCTAAAAATGGCCCAAAATTGCAAAAAATTGCAGTGATGAAAATAAAGAAAATTTTCTTAAGCAAGATTAAGTATGTTTCTTATGTATTTTGATAGGCCAAATTTAAATGCGAAGTCCGTCTGGTTGTACATACGCCAAATTTACATACTTAATCAAGTTCAATAAAAAAATTTTCATAACTGTAATTTTTCGCAATTTTTAGCAGTTTTTCGCAATCTACCTAAAATTTGGAGGGTGTACGGTCCAAACGGTTTCGAATTTAGATTCAGCGTATTGAAATACATAAGAAACATTCTTGATCGAGTCCAATAAAAAAAATCGTTTTCATAACTGCAATTTTTAGCCATTTTCAGCGTTTTTTGCAATTCACTTAAAATTTGAAGGGTGTACAGCCAAACGTACTTCGGATTTAGATTCAGCGTATAGCAATACATAAGAACATAATAAACATACTTGATCAAGTTCAATAAAAAAATAATCCTTTATATTGAACTCAACTGAAATTTTTAACCATTTTTGGCAGTTTTTCGCAATTTACTCAAAATTCTGAGGGTGAGACCATTTTATTTTTTTTTGTGTGCCTGTGTAATTGTTGCATTCTGGGTACCTAGTTTCTCTTTTCTTTGATGCGCTGACAATCTACAACGACCACAGTTTTTTAAAAGGTTTTAAAAAACTTTGACGTGAATAAAATTGTAAGTCTCATCAGACATGTAAACGATAAATATTACATTAAAAATGTAGAACCAATGTTTCTAAAATAAACGGCAATAAAACCAATCAATTAATCTAATAAATAGTAGTTTAAGTAAATACTTTTTATAGTCGAGAAAACGAAAAAATGCTCGAGGGATTTTTTGTGCAGTAAGATGGATTTGAATGCGGTTTTTGGCATTTGATTCGTATAAACGTCTACAAACTTTGTGAATAAATTAAATTAATGGGAAATAAAAAACTGCCTTTGTACAATAAAAAAATGGTATTTTCGGGGGTTTTCGAGGTCGCTGAGCACGAATATAATATTATCAAGGACCTACGAAGTACCTGGTGCGCGTTAAGGATGGCGTAAAAGTAGTCTTCTGGAGTTTTACGACAATTTCTCCTAATATCAGCCTAATTTTGTTACTCGGGGGGTTTTCGAGGTCTCTGAACACGAATATGACATTGACAAGGACCTGCGAAATACCTAGTGCGCGCTAAGATTGGTGTAAACGTCCTCTTCTAGAGTTTTACGACAAATCCTTCTAATATCAGCCCAATTTTGTTACTTGGGGGTTATCGAGGTCGCTGAACACGAATATGATATTGAGAAGGGCCTGCGAAGTATTACGTGCGCGCTAAGGAAGGTGTAAACGTCGTCTTCTAGAGTTTTACGACAAATCCTACTAATATCAGCCCAATCTTGTAACTTAAGGGTTATCAAGGTCGCTGAACACGAATATGATAGTGACAAGGGCCTGCGGAGTACCTGGTGCGCTCTAAGAATGGTGTAAACGTCTTCTTCTGGAGTTTTATGACAAATCCTACTATCAGCCCAATTTTGATTCTTGGGGGGTTTTTGTGGTCAGTGGGGGACTTGCGGAGCAACCGGTGCGCACTACGAGTGTATTCCAGTACTCGGTACTAGCTCATGGCCTTCGACGTAGCCGGTGTACAAAATTCCAGAAGACGAAATTAATACCAACCTATTAATGTCGTTTTCTGGAATTTTGTGGTAATTTGTTAAAAGTTAAAAATTATAATTTCTGCTTAAAGTATTTATTCATAAAATTGTTTAATAATATTTTAGTATAAAAAATAATATATAATAAATTCTCCAGAAGACGACGTTTACACCATCCTTAGCGCGCATTAGGTACTCCGCAGGCCCTTCTCAATATCATATTCGTGTTCAGCGACCTCGATAACCCCCAAGTGACAAAATTGGCCTAATATTAGAAGGATTTGTCGTAAAACTCCAGAAGACGACGTTTACACCATTCTTAACTCGCACTAAGTATCTCGCAGGTCTTTGTCAACGTCATATTCGTGTTCTGCGACCTCGAAAACCCCTTGAGTAACAAAATTGGGCTGATATTAGGAGAAATTGTGGTAAAACTCCAGAAGGCGACATATACGCTATCTTTAGCGCACACCAGGTACTCCGTAGGCCCTTGATAATTTCATATTCGTGTTCAGCGACCTCAAAAACCCCCGAGTAGCAAATTCGGGCTCATTTCCATCATTATTTACCTAGTTATACATTTTTTGTAATTGCAAACTTTTAAATGCATTTCGAAAATACCATTTTTCTATTGTACAAAGGCAGTTTTTCATTTTCCATTAATTAAATTTGTTCACAAAGTTTGAAGACGCTCGAGTTGAATGCAAAAAACCGCATTCAAATCCATCTTAATGCACAAAAAATCCCTCGTAAGGCCTATTTTTGTGCTACGTTTCCTCGACTATTAGTAGTTTTAAACTAAAAACTACATTAAAATATAATATGTATGATACTAACCTGCCATTGAGTGGAACAATCATTTCACACTTGGGAAACTTATTTCTTGTTAAGTAGTCCGTCCAACCTTCGTAAACGCGACCAGTGTCATCAATAAATATTCTACATGGATTGTCACTTCCGCGACACTTTCTTAAAACAAAAATAGGCACGGGATTAACATCGGTTTGAGGGTTATAATCGGCGAATTTTTTTCCTCGCCTCACTTTTTCTTCAGGTAGTGGTTCAAGACAGTTGTAGATAAAGGAAATTTCTATTTTGTCTTTAAATTCTGCGATCTTGTCTACAAATATACAAATTTTGTATTTACTAAAAATGTTTTTGTTCCCCTTCTAGTTGATCACTTGTCTAATGTATAACAGTGTTATAATTTTGACCAACCTTATTCAGGGGGTGCCTTGTTTAGTAATCAGCTTTTAATGTTGGTTCTTAAATTACCTTAACATTGAATTTATTATGTACGCTAAAGTCCGCATTGATATTGAAAATCGTTAATTGGAAATCTTTTAGATATTAGTGCGTCTGTTTACGAAAAACACACAGGCCTTCAAACGAACTATAAAACTGACTGACATAAGCGCCTGTGTAACAAAAATGGTACACCTATGCGAACAGACTTACATAGGTATCTTTGGAAATAATAGAATTTCTAAAGGCAAACAAGACCAACACTATAAACTTGCTACAATCTTTTATGTCATTTGTCAACAATCACTGAATTGATTTAGTTTTGTAGATAGCGATGTGTTTTTATGTTATGACCGGTTTATATTTTTGCAATTTTTTTTTGACTGTCTTGAGTAATATTTAGTGTATTTCTGCAGACCACTGCAGTCTCGCCAACCTAGATTTTTCAGGTTTGGCCAAAATCGTACGGAAAAAATACCTGTATGGCTTGCTACGCATGAGTGTACCATTTTGAATTCCTAGTAAGTATTCTAGTTTTTTTGACATCTGTGGTAGCAAGCCACATAGGAATTTTTTAGACCCAACATAAAACATCTAGGTTGGCGACAGTGTTGCCAACCGTACGGTAATTAACGTACCTTTACGGTATAATGAACCAAGATACGGTATACGGTAATAAGATAAAAAGGTTCGCCAATGCAAATCCGTGCAATAATTATTACTTGAATAAATATTATGCATTGTACCTTGTACCAGAACACACCCTTGCGCCTCTACTAGCTAAAAATCGATAATATTGACAACATCGCCCGATAATTTCTTTAATGGACTGTCTCTGTGGCTTGTGCCATCACTGCTACCGGCGTCGCCGTATGTTTGGGATTTCCCGAGCACAATATTTAGATGTCAATTCCGGACGCCGGCAGTTCAAAATTGAACAATCTCGTTCATCATCCTACAATAGTCAGTTTTATTCGCGACTCATATTTCTTTCATGTTTTTTGACTATTTTGTAGTTGCATTACGTTTGTAAAAAGTGTTAAGAATAATCATGTCGGATACGGATAGTAATAGTGATCGCGAGGAGAATTATGAAACGCCCAAAAAGATAATCCATCGAGCTCAGGTAATAAAATAAGTTATTTATCTGGATTCGCCACGAGTATGTAGCATATTTTTCACCAGGTGAAAAGAAAAGGATAGTTTTAAATGGTATTTAAAATAATGTACGCTAATTTGGCGAAAAATACGGTAATTTTGGATTGTCGGTACGGTAAATCGACTGGGATAGGATGGCAACACTGGTTGGCGAGACTGGACTGACTGCCTAAATACACAGAACATCACCTACGACTGTCAAAAACTATTAACATAAAAGCAATCACATCGCTATTTACAAAACTAAATTGACTAAATCAATTCAATGAAAGTTGACAAATGACATACAGTTTGTAGTTTTGCCACTTAAAGTCCTACTGTTCCCAAAAATACCTCTGTGAGTCTCTTTACATGTACCACTTTTACCAAATAGGCACTAATGTGAGTCAGTATTTTAGTTCTTTTTAGACGCATGTGCTTGCTAAAAAAAATTCAAAAACAATTTACATTCCTTGGTTTCTTTACTTAATCAATGGAAAGATATTTTTGTAATAGATAATGTAATTATCTTTAGTAAGTTATTAATAATGGAATCTTTGTGGAAATCGCCGATTTTAATTTTTGCTTGCCTTGTTTTAATTTTAACATGTTTTAAACTATGACATTATTGGGACACTTTCTGACAACGAATATTTTGCCACCAGTTTTTTACTCCGGTCGTCCTTTGTTTTTCAGTTTCTGACTAAAACTTGACTTATATATGGAGGCCATCTTTGACTTTGAATTGTGATGTACTTCTCATGGAAGGGTCGCCATGTGGTGTACTTCTGCTTTGTACTTGGTTCGTAGTATCTGGTACACGTCAAGAAGTCAAACAAGAGACTTTGTATAAAACATACTTTAATATAAATATATAAAAATGGTATAAACTTATCTTACTGCATCTAAATATATCTAATCGTATCTAAACGTATCTCATCTTACTGTGTATAAATCAAGTTATTATATACATATTTAAACATTAAACAAACATCAATTACTATACACAGTTTACAATAATATATCAGTCTTGTTATATAAACTAATATTAAATAATAACATAACATAAAATATCTCTTATTAACCTTCACGGTCAATGGCTTTGATACGTGCAATAGACTGATGACCTAACAAGTACTAGGGACTAACCTTTCAAGTTTATGTCCATAACCCTTTGGTCATGAATCCATTACACCTTCCCCGCAAAAGTTGAGAAAAAAAATGTTTTCTGAACTTTTTTTTTTCATTCTGCTATCTTATATACTATGTACAATTTAAAACTTAAAAATAAGGTTTAATAATATTTTTATGTACTACCTTAGGCTTATTATTTACATTTAAAACTACATTGGTATTCTTAATATCTAAAATTTTAAATGGACCTTTAAACAAAGGTGCTAATTTATTTTCTACATTTTTGTTTTCTATTAGGACCATGTCTCCGATTTTATAATTATAGCTATTGCATCTTTTATTGGAGTTTACGCGCTTAGTTTTGAAACAATTAAGTTATTTCTTGCGTCATTCCACGCAGTCTGCAATCTAAATTTTAACTCAAATGGGTAATCCTCAAAATTATAAATAGGATCGATTTGATTAGTAAGGTTTGACGGGATTTTGCTTATTTTACCAAATACAAGCTCGTATGGTGTATAGCGTGTTGAGGTGTTTACCGTGTTGTTATATGAAAAACACCAATACGATACCCAGTCGCACCAATTACTTTCTTTATATTTTGACA
Organism: Listronotus oregonensis; assembly: GCA_019359885.1. Lineage (NCBI taxonomy): Eukaryota > Metazoa > Arthropoda > Insecta > Coleoptera > Curculionidae > Listronotus > Listronotus oregonensis. The sequence goes on from JAHBCN010016365.1 coordinate 206,330, forward strand.
ATTGCATACGCAAATACGCACCCAAATGTTTATGTGAGTTTTCCAGACCTCCAAGCGTTTCATGATGGTATGCTGTAGAATTTAACTGTTGGATCCCTAATAGTTTACAAGCTTCCTTAAACGTGCTAGACATAAATTCCAAACCTTGGTCCGTTAGGATTTCACAAGGTATCCCATATCGTAGTATAAAATTTTCTACGAATGCCTTTGCTACTGTTTTAGCTTCCTTATCCTCTATTGGATATCCTTCCACAAACTTTGTTAAGTCGCACTGAAGCGTCAAAATGTATTTTTTATTTTGGCTATCCTCAGGTAGAGGGCCTACAAGGTCAAGTACAACCTTTTCGAATGCTGATTTAGCCGTACTTGTTATTACCATTGGTACCTTCTTCGGATTTGAATGCTTATACCTTTGGCAATTATCACAGTTTTTGACAAAGTGGCTTACGTCTCCTTTGAGACCTGCCCAAAAATATCGTTTCCTTATATTGTTGTACATGCGTTGTACACCCGCATGACCACCTGTTGGTAACGTGTGAAAATCATTTAAGATTATATGTCTTAATTTTTTATCTGTTATACGTTCCGCATCCCGAACTATATTTATTTTTATAGTCAGTTCTAACATATGCGATTTACATTTACTTAGTAAATTTAAAAATTCTGCACTTTGTGCATTTTTTAATATATATATTTCCGGAATATTATTTTCTATGCACCATTTGTCCAGATGTCTCAACGATGTACCTAAGTCATACGCTGATCGACTGTTCTGGTAAAAATACATAGTTTGTGAATTCACATTGTAAATAAAATTATCACAGTACTGGTAAAATTGCAATTTTTTAAGTTTTGCAAACTCTGTTTTAGACACTATTTTTAATTCAATCGTGTCATTGGGACGTTTTAAAACCTCGGCTACAACAGGGTGATCAAGCCTATCGCCTCCGGTCTGTACATCTTTTGTCTCCACGGTTGTGGTTAGTTCTGGTTTTGACACAAAACCCGCTCTATCTCTAACTTGAGCTCTAGTTAACACATTCACACTCTCACATATTTTTTCATTCATTCCTTTTAAGTCTTTAGATTCTATGACTATACGCGATAGTGCGTCTGCTGTCACATTTTCTGAACCTTTGACATAATGTACCGTAAAATCGTACTCTTCAAATTAAATAAATAAATTAACGGACGATGGTCGGTTAAAATTTTAAACTTTCTGGCATAGAGATATGGCCTGAAATGCTTTACTGCCCATGTTATCCCGGAGCAATTCTTTTCTCTATCGTCGCATAAAGCCTTTCTGCCTTATTTAATGTTCTGAAGCAAAGGCGACCGGTCTGTCATTTGAATTTGACAAAACCGCACCTAATGCGTATCCGCTAGCATCTGTTCTGAGCACAAACTCGTTTTCTTCTGAAAAATCTGGATATTGTAACAAGGAGGCTTTGCCAACGCCTGCCTTAGTGTTTCGAATGCATGTTTACACTCGTCTGTCCACTGAAAAGTTTTGCCTTTACGACTCAGACTATTTAACGGTTGGGCTATTTCTGCAAAATTCCTAATGAACTTCCTATAGTAATTAGCAAATGCGACAAATCGCTTTACCTCCGTAGTTTTTGGAACTGGATAATCGACCATAGCTCGAATTTTTCTGGGTCGGTGAAACACCATCTGCCGATATGATATGTCCTAGATAGAGAATTTCCTTCTTTAAGAATTCGCATTTTCTCGGATTAAGCTTTAAGTTTGCTTTCCTGAGTCTCTGAAAACTTTTAGCAAATTCCTGTTATGATTTTGTAAAGAGTTACCAAAGACAATTAGATCGTCTAAGTAGACAAAGCATGATTCATAGTTTAATCCAGCCATTGTCACTGTCATGAGCCTGAGAATGCACTTGGGCTAATTTTTAGACCCATAGGGCAATCTTTTCATCTGGAATTGCCCTCTCTGTCATAAATGCTGTGCACGGTCGGCTTTAGGATGTAATTCTACCTGGTAGTATCCTTGCGCTAAGTCTAAATGAGAAAAATATATTGCTCCGGACAAGGAGTCCAAAATCTCAGTAATGTTTGGCAATGGAAACTTTTCGTCATCCCTTAACTTTTATTGAGCATCCTGTAGTCAATCACTACCCTATGTGACTTAACACCATTACTATCTGTTTTTTTCGGCACAATTAGCAAGGGTGAAGACCATTCCGACCTTGTTTCCTCAATGATGCCTTTTCGTAACATTTCGCCGATTTGTTTATGTATCTCCTCTTTTTGTGCATGTGGTAATCTGTATGGCTTGATATATACAGGTTGTGCATCTTCTTTTAGCCTTATTTTTTGCTGATAGGCATTGGTTACTGTTAAAGGATCTTCATCTAAGTGAAAAATGTCTGCATACTTAACACAAATGCTACGGATTGAGTTACTTTCTTCGATATTTGCTGAAGGTGTCTGTATCAGATTAAGCACTTTTTTCTACCCTTTGGACCGATATCTCACTTTTTTCAAACTTGCACACATCGTAATCTGTTAGTTTATTTAGCTTTGGCTGAAAATTTTTTACCCTAATTTCTCGTTCGTTTACATTCATTATTCGTACCGGAATTTCGTTATTTTCTGGTTTTACTAAGGTACTTGCTACAATTACTCCTTCACATATTAAATCATTCATCACAACGCACTCATCTCTTTCATCCGTGTAACAATATTTAATTACTTCGCATCTCGGGGGAATTATAGTATAATAATCATATTTAGATTGTAGTGGCACTACATTTTGTATCCCATTCTTATTTTTTAAAGAAATTGAAAATGTTTCGTAATTAATTATTGCTGAATATTTAGAAAGAAAATCTACACCTAATACTCCCTGTATATGAGAATCGAAATTTTTTACAACAACAAACTTATTGGAAAAATTTTCATTCCTAATTGAAAAATTAATTTCTGTGGTACCGATAGCCAATGTGGATCCCACTATTCCTTTTATTTTTAGTTTTTCTCTAGTGTTTACTATTTCATTATTAATTAAAGAGTTATCAAAAATACAAGAAATGCTTGCACCTGAGTCAATTAAAAACAATAATATTCTTCCATTATAATTAACACTTATGTAATTTAGCGCGTTTATATTGTAACATGATACCTTGTTATTTTCGTGAGGAAAGAAAAAACTGCTTCGCGTTTGAACTTGTGTTTTTGTTTGTATTTAAATCGTCCTTGCTAGTGTCAGCACAATACACTCGGTTCGTCGGTTTGTATCGTCCTTGGCCATGAAACTGACCCCGACTTCGGTTATTTTGTATGTACCTGTGGTTTTTAGTATTGGTTCCCTTTTGGTAGTTTAGATTAGCCTGTGGGTTTGGCTTATAATTATCAAAGGGGCGATAATTATTTTTGTTACCTCTTCCCTGGTTATGTGGCCTGTAATTAAAGTTTTTTTGAGCCTTTCATGTGAAACACATTAGGCTGAGGGTGTTTTGTTAACTCTTCTTCCCTAGCCGCTAAAACTGCGTCTTTTAAGTTTTGGTAATTCCTGGCCTTTACTATAGTCCTTAGTTCGTTACTCCTAAGTCCATTTGCAAAAGCGTTTACTGCAATTTTCTCGTTAATCCCTCGCAACACTTCCATTGCGGCTGTATTATTATCGGCCTGCGCTATCGTTAGATCGACCAATAGTGTCTCGATCAACTTTGCGTAATCGTCGATACTTCCGCCGTCTTGTCTTGCGTTATGTAATTGAGTTGATAAAACTGCTGGTGATTTTTTCGTTAACAACCGGTTTTTTATATCCCCTACCAGCTGTTCCACTGTACCATACGAGTTTTCTAACCGTAGTTTTGCATTTTGCGTTAATTTTGTTTTTAAAACGAAATTAATCAATAAGGTTTGCCCATTATCGTCGATAAGACTGCTATATAACTCAATTGCGTCAATTAACTGTTTAGTGCTATTTTCCGTGTTATCCATAGATGGTAACAAAGATACCGCTGTTCTTAAATCAAATTTTTCCGCCATATTTATTTTCTCGGTATTACTATTATTTTTTAATTGTTCAGTTGGGTTATTTTCCCTAACTAAATCTTTTAGTCTTTCGTTCAGGAGAGAACGCGATTTAAAAAGGTGAGATTCAATAGCTTTATTATAATCTGAATATGATTTTTTAACGGTTGGGTCGTCAATAGCAGATGCTTGGACCTCTTATTGTATATTATAAAACTTATTTTCTAACTTCCCTACTTCTAGAATTAAATTATTTACTCTAATTAAATCTAGTCGGCGTTCTTTTGGCTCTTTCTTTATAATGTCGCACAATTTAACTGAGTATACGAAGACTCATGCTTTTTAGCGAATTAAATACCATAATATTGTAATAAAATTAAAAAAATAATAATTTTCAGACTAATAAAATGTTTTGAGAGCACTTGAGCGTCGAGCAGACTTTAACACAATGTTCATAAAAGAAAAAAAATATACAAATAATAATAATAAAAAAATTTTTCCTAATAACTTACATACTATACTGCTGTCTGTGTTCTGGGTTGAGGGTTGATCCTTGCTGTGGGGTTATTTCTGGTTCTGGGACTTCTCAAACTACGCTGGGTTCCGCTGCTGGAGTTTTGAAATACATACTTCTGGACAGATTCTTCTTAAGTTGCTTCCGATAGGTCTGCTTTATTTTTAGTAGAAACAGCAATACAACAACAACTGTCAATATATATAGTAGAACTCTTACATCGGTAGGCACTTGGATGCTTTCTTGTTCCACGATGAAATTTGAATTGACTACTCCAGAGTCAGTAATTTCCGCATGTTTGGAAGATGATTTGCCCATATTAGCGTCTATTTACCATATCACTGGACGGTTTACCATATCACTGGACGGCATGCACTTTTTTTTTTTAACTTCTCAACATGTAACTGGCAGGGTCGCCATGTGGTGTACTTCTGCTTTGTACTTGGTTCGTAGTATCTGGTACACGTCAAGAAGTCAAACAAGAGACTTTGTATAAAACATACTTTAATATAAATATATAAAAAATGGTATAAACTTATCTTACTGCATCTAAATATATCTAATCGTATCTAAACGTATCTCATCTTACTGTGTATAAATCAAGTTATTATATACATATTTAAACATTAAACAAACATCAATTACTATACACAGTTTACAATAATATATCAGTCTTGTTATATAAACTAATATTAAATAATAACATAACATAAAATATCTCTTATTAACCTTCACGGTCAATGGCTTTGATACGTGCAATAGACTGATGACCTAACAAGTACTAGGGACTAACCTTTCAAGTTTATGTCCATAACCCTTTGGTCATGAATCCATTACAGAATATTTAAATAGTTTTTTAAATACCATTTTCAATGATACTCCACTTGCCATTAAAAGGTTTTAAAAATATTTTAAAAAAATAATTTTTAAAATGCATTGGGCAACGCCGACCCGACGCCTCATCAATGCGCTTCGTGTCAATGTTGACTATAAAGGTATCAGGTAAATGTGTAGCTTGAAAACAAAAGTGATAACATTTTAAGAGATATTATTGATGTTTTAGTTTTATTTTAATCTAAAAGGATAGCATATTAAATTCTCTGTTCAAAAATATAACACACCATGGGCGATATTGGTTTTCTATGCGATTTATTTAAATTTTATTACTTTAAAACACAGTAAGCCATAAAACAAAAGCTAATATCCTTGAAACAAAACTACGTTGACATTCAACTTTAATTTCATTTTTACATATTAAGTTGTGAAAATTACTTTAATCCACATTTTGAAAAATTATATCAGTTTGTAGTGAAAGCGCAAAAAAAACGAAGAAAGGGCGCCAAATTTATATTTTGTTCGCATTTCGAACAAACAGGAACTATTTAAGGCATATTCCGACAACTCGAATGTAATTTAAAAATATACGGCTCTTTTACGAAGCCGAGATCAAAAACTTATAATAAAGAACACAAGGAAAATGAAGAAACAAGTCTGTTAGGATTTGTCGAGGATCATAATCAGGTAAGAAGACCCAAAGAATCCAGATAGCTTAACTTTTATTAAAGTAAAAAGTCCTTAGGGCGCGTTTAGCACTTTTTGTGGGTATTGAATAAGACTGAACCGTCAGGCACGGAAGTCGGAAAAAAAGCCAGATACCAAAATATGTCCAAATGTATAGTTTGTTTAAACTTTTGCATTGCGATTTTTTTTTGTCTTGAATTTAAGATTTGTGGATGTTAGATTGTGAAAGGTTAATAAGAAATCTCGTATTGGCGAAGTTTTCACTTCTGTCTTGCGCACACTTATTCTCTAAAATCACTTTAAATTTTTGGGAGCAAAAATCTACCTTGAAAAATAGAAACAGAAACTTCACAATCTAAGGCGCAAAGAATTTTGACGGCCATCAAATATTTTCCCTATGTTATAAAGATTGGAATTTTGTCACTGATTAATAAATAAATCTAACGAGATCGTTCTTTTCACAAAATTATTTGGTCAATTGAATGTCGAATAACAAGTTGCGGTATTCTTAACCGACATAATGAGAGACACTGGAACTTAACAAATCCCCACACGGTACGAACTGTTCAACAACAAGTTTAGGTTGGGGTAAATGTAAGCTGTTTTTATTTCAAATTAAACTGGTGTATTGCTGATTTAAAGAAAATTTAAATGCAGACAGATATCTGTACATACTTCAATCAAACCTTTTCGATATGCTTGATGATGTTCCTTTAAATAAAGTAATAGGGATTTATTTTCAACAAAATGGTGAATACGTATGTATGTATGAATATGGTCATAATGCTCTTTGAATAAGAGATTAATTAAATACTTACTTTAGAAACCGTTGGATAGGAACACATAAACCTATAAGGTGGCCACCGCGATCTCCGGATCCAACAGCTTCAGATTTTTTTCTTTGGGGAGTGTTGGAAAATAAAATTTATAAAGAAGTCATCTTAACCCGAAAACAACTTGATCAAAGAATTTAGAAGGCCTTTGCAGAAATTAAACCATTACGCATCATGAATGCCTTAAAATCCGTTCGAAAAAAATGTCGAGTGCATTGAAAACAACGAAGGGGCTTTCGAACATTGGCGATGATTATTTTTTCCTTAATCTAAATCTTTTTTTTTGTTTGAATGTTCCTATAGTTATTTAATTAACTTTTTTGTGCCAACCATTTCTTCTACTATTTGTATGTTCAAATATTTTGTGTAATGTCTTTCCAGCTACAATGTCAACAGTTTCGTTTTTACGATATATTAGCTTTTGTTTCATAGCCTAATGTGGTTTAAAGTAATACATTTGAAATAAATCGCATAGAAAACAATATTATCCATGATGTGTTATATTTTTGAAAAGAAAATTTAATATACTATCGTGTTAAATTAAAATACACAGTGTGTTCCAATTTAAAAAAAAAATAGATTAAGTCTGATAGCTTTTAGATTTGAGCCCGTATACTTTCTAAAAACGGCAGATTATTCAACAATCTTTACAAAAAACCTTTTGTATAAAACCTTTTTCTGTGTTTTTTTTTAAATAAGAAAGTTAAGGTCATTCTGAAATTGACAATTTTTTAAATTTCCCGCGAATCTCTTAAGTGAGCGAAAATTTTCAAATTTTGATTTTACCATTTTAAGTTGACCCAAAAAAAGCACATAACGCCTATAAAACTTTTTTGATAGCACTAACAATTACCCACCCTATAAAAGTGTCGAGAATGGGACACCTGTACGAATAGCTAATTTTTTAGTTTATCGGATCCTGAGTTAAATTTTTGTTGAAACTGTTTTTACATTTGTTTTTGTTAGATTTTTTTGTCAGAATTATTTTGTATTTTGATATGCTATTACTTTGAAATTTTAAAAAAATATATATTTTATGTGTAAGATAGGCAGTTATGTCATGCCTTTGGAAGGGAAATTCACACCGAGCGCAAGGATGAGGCATCAAGTGAGTGTGGCCAAGTGTATTGTTAAAAATTATTTTGAAAAAATATTTTTTAAATTGTTTATTGAAACACGTGGTATCGTTAAAGGGGAATTTAAAGAGCTATTTAAATTTTGAAGAATCAAAAATGGCCGTTATATGAAAATTAAAAGTTTTGGTCAAAAACTGAAAAACAAAAGACCGGAGAAAAAAATTGGTAGCAAAATATTCGTTTTTTACATGTCAAAACTAAAACAAAGAAATCACAAGTAAAAATTAAAATCGACGATTTCTACTTTGTCGCTAATATCTTTAAAACTAAATTTTTAAGAAAAACATTAACTGCACGGTCAAAGTCAGCATTAATTTGTTTAAAACTTTTCCCATTTAAACATTTCTCTATTTTGTATACAAACGAGATCGTAATAGGTAGGCCGAATTTAGGACACACTGTAGAGAACACAAAACCGATATTTTTAGAAAATCGATTTTTTTTTTAAATTTTATTCTAGAGATGCCCCCTTGTACGCTTATTCAGAAGGGTTTTGTATTATAATTAGATCTTTTAAAATTGCCTCCCAACCTTCTTTAAAATTAAAAAAAAAAATGTATCTTGTCTCTATAGTGTTAAAGCAGTTGCTTTAATAATCTATATTCTGTAAAACAGGACCCTTATATGATCATATTCGATAGAGTATTGGCATTATTTCCTGTGGTATAGTCTGTCTTAAAGTATATCGTTGTGGCTTTTGACGGACAATACCCCAATAAACCCTGAACGATTTTATTACCTATTGTTATTGGGTAAACCCATTATTTCATAATGGCAGGGGTGGGTCAGGTATTTCTTGAGTATTAACCATAAGGTATATAAATATTTTAGCTAATATTTTAGTGTCAGTGTTGAATAACCGTTTTTACTGTGCGTTTCGAAAAAGTTGTTTTACGAGAATATAACTATCTTGCGTCGAAATCATTTGTCATTAGATGCAAAACAGGTTGTAAAATGTGTATGAAACTTTAATCAGTAGAGGCCTAATTAAATAAGAAGCTTTAAAAGAAACCTGTCTACTTACAAAAACTTCAATATCATCGATAAGGGATATTATTATTAGTGAAGAATTGAACAAAAGAAAAAAACGTAGTAATTTTCAATCTCACTCTACAGACAATAGTGATCAGGTCCTAATAAGAAGGAAAATATATTGTCTTTATGAAAGCGGAGTTGTTCTTAAGTAGGTATACCCTTACTTGAGACCGCCAGACAGGAAGTGACGTGACAGGTCCTACGTCATTTAAAGTTTAGGAATCTTGCGCAACGCGTTATTTAGGGCGTGGTCATTACTATCTGTCAAATGTCAAATGTCACCTGTCAAATGTCATCTGTCACCTGTCTATGTTAAAAACCACGTGACTTAGAAAAGTTAGGTTACGTGGATGACATATATCTTAACGTCTTACGCAAGCGCTAAAAAATGGCGGCTGTCAAATGTCATCACCTGTCATAAACTTTTCTAAGTCACGTGGTTTTTGACATATGACAGGTAACATTTGACATCCGCCATTTTTTTAGCGCTTACGTAAGACCTTAAGATATATCTCATCCACGTAACCTAACTTTTCTAAGTCACGTGGTTTTTGACATATGACAGGTGACAGATGACATTTGACAGGTGACATTTAATATCTGACAGATAGTAATCACCACGCCCTAAATAACGCGTTGCGCAAGAATCCTAAATTTTAAATGACGTAGGACCTTTGATCCCCCTTAGATAAACCGAAAAAGAAGCTAGACGAAGACAAAACCAATATAAATATTGGCCGTGCTACCCTCCATAGAGTTGTTTGTAAAATAAGATTTAAATACCGCAAAATAGACAAAAGACAAGTAGACACCTTCAAGAAATTAAAAGATATAGCTTAGAAAACAGATCCATAATTAACCTTGATGAAACATGGTTCGATACCCACGACACAGTATCTAAAGGATGGGTTGATTCCAGTCCAAGCTGTCAGACGAAAGCACCTTCAAATAAAGGAAAACGCATTACCATGGTTCAGAAGACGGATTTGTCTCAAACTGCTTGCAGCTGTCTTCAAAGAATATTAAGGATTCTAGCTTGGATTATTATAAGGATACAAGTGCTGAACTTTTTAAAAACTGGTTTCAAAATTATCTTTTAAAAGATTTTCCAAACAACAGTGTTATTTTCATGGATAACGCAAGCTACCACAGCCGTCTGCTACACAAAGCACCAGTTTCATCAAGTTCATCAAAAACTGAAATTCAGGAATATTTGTTAGAAAATGATATTTATTTTGAATTCAGTTACAAAAAGCGCAACTTTTGGAAGTCCTAAATTCATATGCAATTAGAAAACAATATGTTTGTGATAATTTGGCTAAACAGGCTGGGCATACTGTCTTACGTCTTCCTCCGTATCACTGTATGTTTAACCCCATAGAACATTTGTGGAACCAAGTAAAATCAAAGATCAGAGCAGAAAATGTTACACCTACTTTAAGTCCCAGTGTTCTGAGTGTTATAAATTTAATAAAAATTATAATTACTAACATACCAGTTGAGAGCTGGAAAAATTTGTACAGCACATTATAAAAATTGAGGACTCTTACATTTCTATACAAAATAACATAAATCCTATTATAATTAATCTCAATGATGACTCTGATAGTGAAACAGAATTAGATTTAGATATTTAGATTAAAAAAGTAATTATGTATAGATAATATAGTTATACATTTATTAAAACTTTGCATATATTTAATTTCTTAATGTAATTTTAAGATTATACCTACCTAAATAAACAATAAATTATAAATATTTATATTAGAGTCCGTCCCTGAGATTATGTCCTTTATTACCTACTAATCCGCAGTTTTATTGTTGTCGGCAGGTATAATCCATAAATGAAGGCAAAAGCTAACACGGTATACTTTGAGACAGACTATACCTAAGGGTATTTCGAAACTGTATAGTAGGAGAGCTGGTTAACAATTTAAAGTAGGTTTTTGAGGTACTTTCAAAATTCGTGTCATTGTCCTTGAAGGACCCCTAAACATAAAAGTCAAGGTCTAAGGTAACGGCCCCCTACCAACCATTAAATTTTAAAAATTCAAGGGTTGGTGAGGGACCGCTACCCTTCAGCCTGGCCTTGGCTTTTATGTTTAGGGGTCCTTCAAGGACAATTACACGAATTTTGAATGTACCTTAAGAACCTACTCAAAATTGTTTACCACCTCTCAGATTAGTATGTAAACAATGTTTCTGTAAACAATGGAAATTGGTCATGAAGCGGGCGTGTATATTTAAGTTGCCTATTTAATGTTCCAGATATTTAAAGAAATATAATGCATTAAAATAATATAGACAATGCATTTTAAAGTTTTAATAAACAAGCCCATTAACATATAAAGATACGATTAAATCGATTTAAAACTAATAATAAATAACATTTTTATATATTTTTTGATTATGTTTGTAATAATAAATTAGTGGCAAAATTCCAAGCAAAAATTTTACTTATTTATTACAGTTTTCACTTTATATTTTTAGCCATATGGCCGAAATTTTTGATCAGTATTCTAAGATTGACCTTTAAAACCAATTTTGAAAAGATGATTTAGTAAATAACCAATAAAATCATTGTCGCTATATATTATTTGGGTTTCTATAACTAAAAACCCTTATTGTACTTACTGCTTTCAGAATGAATGGTTTTATAAAGTTCTTCGATTTGAGTTACAACTTTTTTCTCATATCCCTTTTCATTTTGTGGAGCACCTTTAAGAGCAAAACCAATTTTGTCTTTTAAAAACTTATGTTCATCATATTCAAAACTATCATAATCTCGATCGCCCAACATATCAGCCCAAATACTATGCAATTTTTCTGATCCCAAATCATTTTTATTGCTCTTTTCACTCTCAAGTTTTTTTAATTCTCTTTCCTTTTCGATTTCTTCATTAAAAGCTTTTTCAACTTGTTGTAAGTTTTTCGTTGTTTCTTTTACAGTCATTTTTCCACGAAGGCACAAAAATAGGCTAATGGCTCCACCGACTGGAATTATACATAAGCCCATTGAAACTTTATTTGTAACTAAGTCAGCTACCACTGATAAATTGACATGGTGACTTAAGGCACTTGTTAAAGCATCATGATAATTAGGATTTTCAACATCCCAACCCAAAACCAAAAAACTTCTGTTTAAAATATTAACTATTTCTCCATTAGCCAAATTTTCAGAAAACATTTTTGAAAACGGATGTTCTGAATTGTGTAGGTAGAGAAATAAGGCCTTTCTCTAAAAATAATAAAATATGATTATAAAGAAAAGGTTATAAAATACTGGTTGCCAAAAATAATAACAACAGTCAATTAACCCTTACGAACTTGCAGATTAAGCTGAAATATACATTTAAAAATTAAAAAAAACAATAATTTAAATAAAATTATTTTTATAATTACAGTAAAACTTGTGTTAACGGACACCCTTTTATATCGGCCACTTTCAAGGTAACAAAAACCTGCTTTATAGGAAATCCCGTATATAAAAACCCTTAGATAATGGACACCCTTATAAAACAGCCACGGCTTGACATATCTTAACCTTTATAACCTATTTCAGGTAAATCGACCTTTTTATACTGGCCGAAAATTCTTTGGGCTAATTTGTATTTTATTATTTTATGATTGTATTCTGCAAATTTTAAAAGTGAAAATACCCAACGATAATATTTATAGCCAGGTTCAAATAGCATTCGTGGCTTGGGGGATTATCTTCAAATTATATTTTTAGTTGTGTCTTTAATCGATAAGAATAAAGTTATCGTGTTCGGTATGGAAAAATGTTTAATCATGTCCCCAAAACAAAATTGTTGGTCATCGAAGGAAAAAACTGATGTTATCGCATTGTGGGTTCGCGAAAAACTGGCTGAAAACTTTGGTGTTGGAAAATTAAAAATAAATAATATTATCAGGAATAAAGCTAAACTAAATCGAATGTTTGAAGAAGTGTTAATTTAGAACAAAAAGGAATGTCTAGAAGTCAGGAGGATTGGTAGTAGATCAAGTCGTCTACAATTGGTTCTGCAAAGCAAGAGGTAAAAATGCTCCAATATCTGGACCCTTAATTAAACAAAAAGCTATTTAGCTAGTAAGCAATTTAAAAGTGGAAAATGTTGTAGCCTCTAATGGTTGAACAACTGTTACCTGGCAATACAGGTCACCCTTTTATAAAAGCCAATTATTCTTAATTTTATGGTGGCCGTTATAGACCAGTTTTACTGTAGTATTAAAATAAAAATATTGTAGATAATTAAAAACTGTTTAAAATCTGTTTATTTTTATCTGAGAATAACGAAAGCGAAAACATCTAAACAAATATGTTTTACATTGGTTCAAACAGTCAGCCTTGGTAACAAAGGCCTTTCACCAATGAAAATAATGTTTCTTTATACACCACAGTCCCGCTAATCCGAACCCCGCTAATCCAAAAATCCGCCTAATCTGAACAGGTCCAGGACAAAAAAATATATAAAATTTTAGAACTAAAAAAAGTAAAGTAAAACAAGTAACATTGTACGTTTATTAACAAATCTAATAATAATTTATTTGTTAGACACTTACAAATTATTGACGAGCACAATTTAAAGTCAGTGAACTTCTTCTGACGTAATGCACTAAATCGGCTTCACATCATCTATTGTTAAATAATTAAGGTGTATTTAGTGTCTGACCTTTAATATTTTACACATTAGACGCTAAATATGCCTTAAAAAGACAATAATATGGCATTAGCGGGACTATACTGTATGTTATTGCTAACGTCATTCTCAAACGAAAATGAGCAGAGTTCAGTACTTATGACTTATGACAAACTGTTGCCAAAAATAAAAAATAAATTTATTGTGACCGGTATGTTTATTATTGTCAAAGAATCGTGTATAATTAATTATTTTAAGGTTACCTGTAATCAACTTAGCATTTAGCAATATATAAACGTATAATTTAAATAACCTTAGATTAGAGCTTTGCAGTTATCTTTACTAAATAATATAAAAGCAATTATTTTGATTTTACGTTCTTATGAGAAGTTTTTGTATATTAAAATGCTAAAAGCATCTAGTTTATTCTATGAAATTATCAAATGCATGTTGATACATTTTTAATTTGTGAAACTCAGCGTCTAAATCGTATGCTTCTCTTTCTCAAGGGAAATTGCATGTACTTGTATATTGGTAAAATCTTTTACTAGTTACCTTTATAGACCTTTGGGAAGCATGAAAAAACATTACGAGGTAAATATAATTTACAAAAGTTTTTCTTTGTATAAACTTACCTCATCAAACGGAGCTGTGCATATAAAATTTATAGCATCATCTAAAGTACAAAGCCGAAATGTAACTGAAGTATTAGGGAGCATTTTTCTTTTAAAACTTTTTATGGCTTCCATTTCGTAATCTAAAAAAATATACAGTGTTGTTTGAAAGTAAAAAAAAAAATATATATATATATATATATATATATATATATATATATATATATATATATATATATATATATATATATATATATATATATATATATATATATATATATATATATATAAATATACAGGGTAATTCTTAACTAGTTCGGCCCAAAAATGGTCATTGTGAAAATTCATTATAGTGAAAATTCCGAGGCAATGGAGCTTGGGTCCGCTGTATGTGATATGGGTATAAGACTTTCCAAACGGTTTTGGGCTGACTTTCTACTTCTTCTTCTTCCTGAGAGCCGTCTTTCACTACTGGAGGCAGCGCAGCCTCTTGGGCTTTATGTGCCTAATCTCCCATTGTCTCTTATACCAATCCCCTCATTAGTCTTGTTCCTTCTACAAGTTCGGTTGCCCAAATAATGCCTGTCTTGTGTGGTTTAACGCTTCACATTCACACAGTACGTGGTAGGCTGTTTCTTCCCCCTGGTCGCACATTCTGCAACTTGGGTCCACATTGTATGAGCCTATCTTGTGTAGGTGTCCTCTTAGGTTATTGTACCCTGTTAGCAACCCTACTGTTATGCGAAGTCTTTTTCTACTTTGTCTTAATAGTTCTTCCTTCGTTCTTTTGGATGGGCCCCTTATGAAGCTTTTTCCATGTCTTACTCTACTGAGGTTTCCCAGTATTCCTCGTGTTTGTTTCAGATCCACTCCCTGGTTTGCCCTCGTGCTGTGGTTTTGGTCACTTAAAGGACAGGTTCTGGTCCAAAGTATGGTGTGGATGATCCATGTCTCGCAAGCTCGTCCGCTTTTTCGTTGCCTTCTATTCCCGAATGTCTTGGTACCCACAGGAGAGTTACCCTGTTGCGTTCTCCCAGGACCTTCAGTTTTTTTTTGGCATTCCCATGTCAGCTTGGACGTCACCTTGGGGTTTTAAGTTAGTTACATCATTGTATCTCCTATAGCTTCAAAGATCCCAATGGTGAGGGTCGAATTTGAATTACCCTGTATACAACTTATAAATATTACTTGGATTTACCCTGATATCAAGAATAAAAATGGAATAAACAATATTTTAAAATCAGAATAATATTAATTGTCCACTTATACAGACTATAAAAAACGAAAAGTCACTTAGATGATTTTACTTACTTTTATTAAGTTCATCTTGTTCTTCCATGGGATAACTAGCAGGTTCATATTTCGTTTCACAAAGAGTTAACTGTACTTGCAGATTTCGTAAGGTTTGAAACATATTTTGGTAAGTTAAGTTACCTCTCAAACAAGAAAAAAGAGTCAGTTCATTGTTGTCCGGAAGAAGGCACACAGCGGCTCCAATTTTGTCGGTAATTAAGTAGGAAATGGAGGACAATGATTTAAAAGGTTTTATGGCATTTAATAATGCGTCATGATAAGATTCATCTTCAATATCCCATCCAACAATAAAACAACTTGTTTCCAAAATTCTATTAAGTTCATCATTATACACATATGTAACAAACTGTTTTGAAAATACATCTTCTGAATTATGGAGATAAAGCAGAATTGCTTTTTTCTGAAAAAAATAATAAAACCACTTTTTATAAAATATAGGATAGATTTTAATTCATTTAAAATTTTACTTTTTCATTGTAAACACTATATTTAACGTAACATTTTCGTGTGTCGCAGAGAAATTTTTGTGAGCCAAAAATTCTTATTAGCACAAAAATCTGTCAATAACAGACCAAATGGACGAATCAGTTTCTTAACACCTCATTTTAATAAACCCTAGGTGACCTGCGCAAACAATATTTATTTGGATTTATCCTATTTTGTGGTTTCCTCAGAGTTATTTTCACAACAATAGAGATAGAAATTTAAATGGGTTTAAATTTTATTATTAAAATTAGATAGATGACTACAAAACATACACTGTTTAACAAACTTAGGTATAAACAGGGTGATTTAAGAGGAACCAACAATATTTCATCCTTTATTCTATAACCAGACTTAATACATTTTATTATGCCGGTTATATTTACACATTAAGGGTGTATACGCAGTTGCAAGGCCGAAAAAAGACGTTTTTTGAATAATTCTATTATAGAAAGGGGTTTTATTGAATATATACAAGTAATAATTATTCTGATTTGGAGTTACTAATGACACTGAGATCTTAAAAAAATATTGATCTATACTGCTCCTGCAGACGATCTCCCGATGGTCCTCTAAGAAAAGGCGTTTGGCGGTGATCATCATATCGCCACTCTGGATTATCTGAAGTCAAAAAATGGGTCAGATTCCTTTAGTCGATAGATGAGTACTGGGATTGATCGAAGGACTTTTTGATAAAATAGCAGCTGTGTAAAAAAAAATCGATTTTCCGACCAAAATTTTTGCGAAAAATTTATTTAAAAAATGAAATAATTATCGGAACTCTTATTCCTTTGATCAATTCCTAAGGAATATCTCTAGAAAGTTGTGTTAAAATTTCAGATCGATCGGTTAGTCGTTTTTGAGATCTCCTAATCACCGACTTTAAAAACACAGTTTTGAGGTAAACGCATTTAAAGTTTCAGAAGAAGTTTACACATTTTTTGAACTTTCATGTCGTTTATTCCGGGGCCATAAGATGTACCCTTTGCAGCATCAGCAGCTTCTAAAAGGCATAGGGTATCTCAGGTAGTGCGCGCTCTGAAAACAGCTGCTATTCCGGTTCTTACTTTACCTATTTTCTAACGCTTTGTAGCGTCCTTATAAAATTGGGTATATTTTCGAAAATATTTAAAGGATGGGTTTAAAATTTTCAGAGTATATACTTAAATACATATACATTCCAAAAATGCAAAAAGAAAAAAATCGCTTTTCTAAAAATCCTAACTGCGTATAACCCCTTAAAAATATACAGACATATTATTTGTTTACGGTTTTTGCACAGAAAGTTTAGGTCCTGCAGTTTTCGAATTAAAGAGTGCCCGCTATGGTTTGCTAGGGATGGAGAAACTTATTTGTTTCTTAATGTAAATATCGCATTAAAAGGGGGGGGGTCTATAATTTATTTGGAAGAAAAAGAAGTTATTTTTAAGACTATAGAAAATAATTAAAGTAATAGTACAAAGCTAATAATATACTGTTTTAATTATAAAGGGTTAAACATTTGCAAGAAAATAATTGCATTAAGAGTGAACTTTTACAATTTACAAGTACCTTTTATTTACTGATGAATCACAATTCAAGTTGAAATAAACAATTTTTATAACGGCCATAGATTTTTATTTTCACTAAAGGATTTATTGCACACTTTGACCTTAAAATATCCAGTTAACGTACCTTCATTACTTAGACAATTTAACAAAATTTTTAAGATGACCCATACAATTTTAACACCAAATTTGGCTTAATTTGAAGTTTGCCCTCTTCTCAAACAGATTTTTTTTTATAGACACAAAAAAATCAAACCTATATGTTTTCAAAAACATGTTTTTCATAATCTTAGCTCCTAAAATGTCCAGAGAAACAATTACCCCTTTTTTGTGAGAACAATGTTTGTTCTATTTTATATACGAATTACGTTACATAAATGTTGAAATAATAGGAAAGTAAAATAATCCGTCTTTAACGGAATCAAAAAATCCATAAAAATGGGTGGCGCAAGCCAGTCCCAGAAGTTTGAACGAAAAATGAGAAAAATTGTGATACAATATTTTTAAACCTAATGAAGGGTAAGTTGTAATATTTATAAAAAAAACAACAATAAATAATTTACTGACAATTGTCATTCGTTACTGTGATTTTCTTTAAATACATTACCTCTAAATTAGAATCAAGATAGGAAACAGCATCTTGGAATGATAGATTTCGTATGTTTAAAGGAACTGTTTTTGGCAATTTTCCTTTTAGACGAGTTGTAGCTTCTATTTCCATAGCTATAAAAAAATTAAATTAGAAAAAGCAAAGCTCTGAAAAATAAATTAAATACTTCAAATCAAGATTTTTAGCAGGAATACTTCTAGGTAGATAGTTGGAGTTGTTTCTGATATATAACTTGCTTAACTTGTACACCGGTGAGTCTTATCGTTTAGTTTTACCAAAAAGCAAAAAAATATTAAGATAGGTTATCGCAGCGTTGTTACAATAATAAAATAATTTTTCTGGGTATAAAGCAAGCTTTGGTTCTAGATACCAAAAAATCAACTGATTTATTTTCATTATTTTGTCTAATTTTCTAAGTAAGTATATTGCGTCCAAAACATTCTGTTTTAGCCTAAATTTGGGACACGTATTTTCATATTTTGGAGGTACTCTTTATATTTCACATTAAATAAGACATTATAGAATTTACTTTTTTATGCATGGACTTTTTATTATAAATAAATTTTTATTTACCAATGTCACCACCATAACTAAATTAAATTGATAAAAAAGGAGTTAAATATAACCAAATTATGTTCTGACCCCAGATTTGTAAATACAATTTAAAAAGTTGTCAACTCTACACTTTGTAGTTACAGAAAATGCTATAGACAATACAAAACTTCTTCGCAAAAATAATCACATTTTTATCTTCTGGGCACTAAAGAAGAACTCAGTCCACCATCTAGAAGTGCTGTGAATTTGTGTATTTGATCGTTAAAGGACGCTAAAAACACTTACTCTGTGGAAAAGTTGGGAGCACTGACAGAAACTGGTTATACCTAACTCGCAAGGCTCCTTCGATACCCTAGATGTGCTTTTTGGATTTCTTTTAAGACTTTATCGGATCAAATAGGAGGAGCTGTATCTTAAAGGTATAAACTGACACGAAGCGTCGCGTCGCTAATGCTATAG